>PVLC010004791.1:0-81942 GCA_004027655.1 Graphiurus murinus | reverse complement strand
ACAATTAAAGAAACAAAAAACTGAAGACTTTGGTGGTGTTGATCAAAACTGCGCCTGGGTCCTTATCACTGTGTCATGATCTTTCCTCTTTCTCTCATCACCACAGCCTGCAAAGTAGGAAATATTGTATTTTTCAAAGGAAGCAACTGAATCTCAGAGAAGTAAATTCCTAGAAGTCACAAAGGGGGTTAGACAAAACTGGAATTCAAGTGCAGACCTTCCTAACTTTAATCCATATTTTAATTTCTATTTTACTTAATCCAACCTCCCAGAGTTACACTGTAAGAAAGATTATTCCAAAGTTGACTTAAACCACAAACTCCAATCCATTGTGCCATGGAAAACTGTATTCAAGATTTTTAAACAGATAAGGGTTATTCCTGAAAAGACTAAGGAGCACCTTAAACATGGTTCTGAAGGTGGCCCATCAGGAACCTAGGGGCCTGAGTGTCAGGATTTCGGTTAACACTTCTCGTGACTTCCAGTAAGTCACTGACTCCCCCAGGTCTTTTTACTTCCTCTAGGAACAGTGGGACCAGCCAACTACCTGTCTCTCTTCAATGTGCAATTGTTATACACACTAAATCACCTTAAAATTTCCGGAAACAAGTCCAATCAAATTGCCATGATTGTCCTATAACCATGTTGTGGTAATCAGGGCTGTTCCTGTCTATTCTGGTTTTCCTTCTTCCAGATGACATGGTAGAATTGAAGTTAGGTGTGACCAGGTGTCTTGCTTTGATCAAGGCTGAAGGTGTAAGTGTGTCTTCAGGGTAGAAGATTTAAGAGCCAGCAGGATTTATTTTATCCCCCACCGCTTACAGCAATAATACAGGGGCACAGGTTGAAACTGAGCCTCTGTCAGCTTCAGTCCTCCAATGATGATGAACAATGGTCTTCCTGCTGGCCCACGATATATGTGCAGCCAGAGCATAAAGTGTAAAGTCAGAGATGCTTGGAGTAGTTTGTTACTGCAACATAACCTTGTCCCACTGACAGCTACATATCACATGGAAGGCTTGTTTCTGGAGAATATCAACAGGAGGAAGCAAGCAGGAAAGTAAAGAAATGAAGAAAGAAGAACCACACATTAAAGAAACATTTATTGAGTACCTAATTTTATGACAGAGTCTGTTGGTGTGCCAGAAACACATTATTCTTTCTGAACTGAGAAGTTCAAAAGGGCATTTTCTATTACTATAATAAGCAATGTTCTTTCAAGTAGTTGATTTGAAATTGGAAAAAGTACTTGCCTTTGATAGACACTTTTATTTTTTAATAGTTTTTGTTGTTGTTTGTTTGAGGGTTTGTTTGATTTTTTTTTTTTTTTTTGTAGTGCTGGGTATTGAACCCAAGGACACTCAATCACTGTTATTTTTATTTTGAAACAAGGTCTTGCTAAGTCACCCAGGCTGGACTCCAACTTGTGATCCTCCTGCCTCAGTTTCCTGAGTCGCTGGAATTACAGGTGTGTGCCACCATGCTTGGCTTTTACAGATATTTTTAAATATCAAAATCTTTATGTAGTCTGGGGAAAAATCCCCTCCCCAAATTACCTAAAAATCTATCTTCCAAATGAATCTGCATAGAGGTTGCCGTTCTCTTTAATTCTCTGCAGTTATTCATTTGTAAAAGTACCAATAACTACACCTAAAAAAGAGAAGGGTTTAATCTAGATGTATGAAAACATCCCAAGTGGTATTTCTAGACTTCTACTAATGGCTAGTGTTAAGGATCGATATAAAAAACAAAAAAGAATCCCCCTCCCCATGGGAAACCGATATATATTACTACTTAAGGCCAAATAAATAAACAAACCTGTAGTTTTCCATTTACTAGAGTTTACATAAACTTCAGTTTTGTTCATGAGAAAAGCAATTGCCCATCTTAATGAGCTCACCCTACCCTTTTCCCTCCCTTACCCCTTCTCTGGAACCTATTCTCAACTACTCATGTTTGCACATGGTTAGGCAGTGACAGTCAATTGCAAATAACCCAGCAGCTCACAATGTAAACCTCAGAGAAAGCTTTCTTAGGACACTTAGAAAGAAAAATGTTAGGTGAAAATTATCACCATAATCCTGTGGCTATTTTTTTCATTTTTATAATTGTGAAATTGGAGCTCTCTGCAAGTCAGATTCTCCATATATTAGGAATACTTGTTCATAAATATAAATATCTATCTGTATGTACACACACACATAGGTATGTATGCATTTATATTAAAAGTCAAATTGAGCTGGGCGTGGTGGCGCATTCATGTAATTCCAGTACTTGGGAGGCTGAGACAGGAGGATTGCAGGCTGGCAGCCAGGCTTAGTAACTTGTGAGACCCTCTGCAACTTAGCGAGATCCTGTTTCAAAATAAAGAATCAAATAGGGCTGGGGGTGTAGCTCAGAGGTAGAATGCTCCTAGATTTCATCCTCAGTACCACAAAACAAAACAAAAGTCAAGTTGAAGAGTGGGTGATGGTGGTAGAAGGCATCAGGACTAAGTTGGAGAAATACCAAGGAATGGGTAGAGTAGCACTGCATTGGGAAAAGCCCCAGCTCAGCAACTCCTAATCTCTGTTCTCTGGGCAAATCTCAGCCTCTCTGGGCTTCTGCCATCTCGCTCACAGAACAAGGACGTCATGCCAGGTACTCTTGAATGCCCTATCTTGCTTATTCATCCAGAGATCTACTCCTGAAGTTGCTTCCAGTCTGTTAGTGGGTAAAATGAAAGTCTGCATAGTTAGGATTCCTATCAGAAAAAGATGTCAGCCAATAACAAAAAGGGAAAACTCAAACATGACAACAGTTCTGATATGATACGGTGGGATTACTGGTGGTTTTTCTTCTTTTTTCCCCCCAATTTATAATGTTGCTATATTCTTTTTATAACTTTATAGATCAATAAAAATTGAAGAAATAGAATGATCTATGTGGAGGGGAGTCTTAATTCTTTCCTCAGAAAGGGTCCACACACAAACACAAACCTGTTCCTTCTATTCACAGCAATATTTCACACAAAACATTCACACAAATCCATGCAAAATATTTAATACACAACAAATCCATATGATTATCAGTTCTGAATTTTCGACAGCAAAAGTCTCTTCAGCGACACAATTCATTTGTCTGAAGATGTCAAATGAACTATTTGGACAAATACCTCATTATTCAATTGTCTACTTTGGCATCATGTACACTATAATAAACGTCTAATGTCACCCATCCCGTCCGCCCACCCAAGCGCACATGCTTGCTGTCATGAGCAAGTTGGCATTCTCAGGTTAATGCTATGCCAAAGGTCATAAAAATCATGTTAAGTAGAAGTGCCCAGGGAATTTGGGCCTCTCTCTGTTGCCTTATTCTCTCCCACCATCCAATTTTTGACAACATAATGTGATTACATAATAACTCAGAGCAGGAAGCAAATTAGACACCATACCAGAACCCCAGGTGAGGCCCCCATGGAGTTACTGGAGTTAGTTACCTTGCCTGCCTATGAAATCAGGCAAGAAACACACTGGGGCATTTCAGAGGTCTGAAAATTTCACTGGGCTCCCTACCCCACTCCCATCCAACCAAGATAGTCAGAAATTGTATTTTCTCCACATCATTACACACTGAATTATTTTCATCAACAAAAAGTGTGTGGGCCACAAAACCAAAAGTCAGTTACCTCCTTCTAGGCACATTCTCCTGTCTCAAGGTAACCCCAAGATTACCTCTTCACCCCTAGCTCGAAAAAGTCAACATCTTTTACTATCTTTCTTTGAGAAGATTTGAACAGTTTCCCCATGCCTTCCACATAAATCACCAGAAAAGCAGGCTTGCACCCTTGACTGGAAAACTCTCACCTACTGGATCTCAAATCTGGTTACTTCCAGCAATTCTCTGAGGTTCATAATAAAGAAAATGCAATTGACAATGACCCTCTGCCCCCCAGAGAGACTTCAGCCTTGATATGCCTCCTCCTACCTCGACAAGAAAGTCTGTACAAAGCAGGAAGCCAACAGGAGTGCCTGGTGACAAACAGAGGAGTGAGACAGCAGTTCCGCACCATGCCTCTCATGAGCGCCCATCTTTCATGTCATTTTCATTTTGCAAATGGTCCCTGTTTTCTTCTCCAGCTAGTGAGCTAGCTTTAAAATATACAAATAAACATTTTTTAAAAATCTTGATCTTGTCATGGTTTAGAAAATCCTTTGTCCATCTAAAACCAAGAGATCCTTAAAGAAGACAGGAAATGCCAGGAGTGGTGGCACATGCCTGTTATCCCAGTACTTGTGAGGCTGAGACAAGAGGATTGCAGGTTCAAAACCAGCCTCAACAACATAGTGAGTTTCTCAGCAACTTAGTGAGATCCTGTTTCGAAATAAAAAATAAAATTGGGCTGGGGTTGTAGCTCAGAGGTAGAATGCCCCTGGGTTCAATCCCCAGTAAAGAGGAGGAAGAGAGGTGAAAGGAGGAGGAAGAAGATCACCAATTGCCTGTGAATCACTGAGTAATCCAACATCTCCCAGCAGCTGCTTCCTAGACTCTGTAGCGAAGACACCTGGTTTCACATCTCAGCTCCACTACTTACCAGCTATTATCTTGGGCAATTTATGTCATCTTTCTATGTCTGGACTGTTTCACCTGTCTAATAGAGATGCTAGCACCTTCTTCATTGGGTAACTATGAAGATTAAATGAATACTTAAAATAGTACCTGGTCCATGCTAACTATTAACTTCCATTATTAGTAGCAGTAGTAGAAGCTATCATTATTGCTAGTCTGCCATTTTATGTCTCTGGATATATAATCACTTCCTCTCCTTGAGCTTCCATGTGCAAAATGAAATTAATATCATCTTTATCCACCCAACTTACTTCACAGGGTTGTTGAAAAGATCAAATAACCCAATTGACATGAAAAGTTCTTTAAGATGAAAAACCACTTCACAGTAATATCTATAATATATTGCTTTTAATATAATAATACCACACACTCAATTAAAACTGAGTATTTCACTTTCAAGGAATTAAAAAGAAGAAGAAAACCAATCCTCGGATGGCCAGGAACCTCATGATGGGCCAAGTTGAGGGAAGACCTGGAAGGGGATGTGCCAGCCTGGTTTTTACTTCCAACATTACGTGGTGGGGGAAGATGGTGATAAATCCGCATCACTGTGACTCTGTGAAGAGTCAAATGTGTTTGCTCTGAGCAGCAAGGTAGGAGACTTTCTGATCAATTCTGTCTTAGTACAAGCATACTCTAAAGTCAGAAATGTTTTGGGCACTGCTCATAATTTCAGGGCAATGCAATTTCTGACCCTAATAACTGTCACAGGGGGATTGGCAGACACTGCTGTCAGAACTGCCCAGTCCCAGTCACTGGCTGGGCCAGATGAGGATTTGGAGTCAGGGCCTCACACCAGCAAGCCACCAGCCCTCCCTGATGTTGGTTGGACTGAACTTTTGGATGGGAATGACCAGTTGTGCAGATGCCAGGCAAGCACGGTTGGAAGCAAGCAGATGCCAAGTCAGTCAGCTCAATCCATGCTCCCAGTCAGAGGCTGACTCCATCTTCTGGTTTTTATTCTGTCATCCCAATGCCTTAACACACATGGTTGACAGCTTAACTGCCTGTCTGCTCCACACTGCCCCTCCGGCTCTTCTCCCTAAAGTTGCATTTCACTCACTTTAGGGCCCGCTGCCATTCCCATGCAGACAGGTTGATTTTCAGTTAGGTTTTCCCTCCTCTTAAAAAATTAATCTCTCAGGGCTGGAGATGAAGCCCAGTGGGAGAACACTTGCCGGGCATGTGCAAGGCCCTGAGTTCCATCACCAGCAAAACACACACACACACACACACACACACACACACACACAAATTAATTAATTAATTAATTCATCTCTCTCTTTTAATTAGCCAATAATGGAAAGATAACTTCACTATTACATATTGATAGAAATAATAATGCCAACTGATATTTATTGAGTTTACTCTGAGCAAAGCATTAGTCTTTTGTGCTTCACACGGACGATGTCAAGCCCAAACAAGTCTATGAGGTGAAGACTATCATTACTGCCTGTTAGAGATGACAAAACTAATACATAAACCTGGCAAATATTGTGCTGAAAGCCATAAGGCATATGTAGGACATCTAGACACTGGTACAACCAGACCACGAGCCCAGAAATCTGATTCACAGAGACCCAGAACTTAGCAAAGCACAGTGTATACGGTCACATGGAAGCGTGTGTCTTCACACAGGACAACCCAGTTCACACTGGCTTCCCTCCAGATAATCATTCAGATGAATTTGTTTAAGATCTTCTCAAGGAATGCTACTAGGAACCACCTTCAGGCACCTCAAAGATCTAAGCAACATGAACCCTTAGTTTGAGCCCATGGATCCGGTTTTCACACATGTAACTCTATGTATATTCTTCCTTGCTATATACGAACTTCCAGAAATATAATTACACCTTCCAAGTAGGAAGCCACATCGTGTATGTGTGTGTGTGTGTGTGTGTGTGTGTGTGTGTGTGGTGGGGTACTGGGGATTGAACTCAGAGCCATTCTACCTCCAAACTACACTCCCAACCCTACTTTTTATTTTTATTTTTTTGAAACAAGGTCTCACTAAGTTGCTGAGGTTGGCCTCAAACCGGCAGTTCTCCTGCCTCAGCCTCCCAAGTACCTTTGCCTATCAAATCATAGTCAAGAAGGATGGTCACGAACTTATTGTGCCTAGCCCTGGGGACAGAGCAGTTAAGAAGATGCTCAGGGCTCCAGCCAGATGGAGATTATTACGATCTGGAGAGAAGACAGGCATGGAATGGATGGTTGTAAATAATTAAGGAGACTGTGACAAGAGAGCCACATACTGTAAAGAAAAATACCAAGTGCTTTTGAGAAAATGGAGGGAAGGAGAGAAGTAGCCAATTTCCTTTACACCCATGGCATCCTTCGTGGAATTTGAACTGATGGCTTTCAAAAGTGCCCTCAATCCTAAAACCACTTAATAAATATTTCTGAGTTAATATCCTAGACAAGGGAAATGAGGTAATGCCTGTACATGAGAGAAACACGTGGCAGTTTCTTTCTCCCACCAGAGTTGGGAGAAAGTCAAAATGTTCTGCAACAGAGAAGGACAGGAAATACAGGGCACATTTTGCTGTGGTCACAGCCCCAGCCACACACGCTGGATCATTTGGGCCTTACTTTCATGAGGCTTAATACAAGCAGGAAGGGCTTAGACCCCCAGCCAGGATAAATACCCCACCAGGAGCCTGATCAAGGAGAGAACCAACAACCAACCAGGCCTGGTAGTGCCCAGACACAAGTGGGCGGCTGCACCAACCAAGAAGGCTGCCCTCTCTGGGGGCTCCCCACCCCCACCAATCAACACATTCTTAAAGTAGCCTGGGGCTGCTGCAGCTCATAATCAGACCTGGGTTGGACTGCAAACATCTCTATACTGCCAGTGCTGGCTAATGTGATTAGGCACAGAGCATTAGCCAAATAAAAGAGATGGGGAATGAGGAGCCAGAAAGACAGGGGGGTGAAGAGCAGGAAAGGAGTGTGCAGTCTAGAGGAGAGAGAAAGGAAGAGGGGAAGGGCATTGGGACACCCCCAAATGGAGGAAATTAAAAGTCCTAGGAGCACCTGAAACCTAATCACTTATTGCTTAGTCAAATAGCTGGTCAGGCAGCCAATAAATATTGAGTGTCTATTATGTCCATACTTCAGATGCTTCCACAAAAGAATAGTTCTGATTCTGCCCTCAGTCTGCTCAAAGCATGCTGGAAGGCAGACGCAAAACAAGAGTCATGGGCCCATGTTTAGGGCTTCCACTCAGATGACACACACTTTCATAACCGACTTTCTGGAGGAAGGATTGAATGAATGAATCAATCAATCAATCAATCAATCAATCAAAAGAAATAAATAAACAACAACACTACCATAGGGTTAATTCTATGCCTCAACTTAGCCATGGTGCCCAATTTTTCAGTCAAACACTAGTCTAGATGTTGCTGTGATGGTGTTTTATTAGATGAGATTAACATTTAAGTTAGTAGTCTTTCAGCAAAGCAGATCACCCTGCAAAATACAGGTGAGCCTCACCTGATCAGTGGAAGGCCTTAATAACACAGACTGAGGTTTCCTAAGGAAGAAGGAATTCCATCTCCTCAAGACTACAGCATCAAAGTTATGTTCACTAGGAATCTCACTGTCATGTACACTTACAATATACCAATGGAAAACAATTGTTTTAATATTGCAACATTGAAAGTCCTCAGTTTCAAGCCTAAAGATACCGAATTTTGGCTTTGCCATTCTTTACAACTGTGTAAGTCAATTCCTTAAAATTCCCTCTCTTGTCTGTTCCACACCCCCACCGTTTCTCTGGAGAACCCTGTCTAATACACCCATTCAATATGCCCATTGATTGCAAGGCAGGTTCAAATTCCAGGAACATTATAACGTGAAGAACCGTACTTAGAATTGAGGCACTAAGGTCCTGATAATGACTTTAACCCTGGCCAGCACACTGAGGAGTGAAAAGAAGAGACAGAATGCCCCAGGAGTGAGTGCAGAGAGCCACATGTGAACCTTAGAGCATCAGAGTGCTGGTGGCCAAAACGTGGCACGCGGGGGGCACCACCAGCCAGGAGACGTGGCTCAGGTGGCAGAGGAAGAAGGGAGTCCATTGGAGAGTATAAAGAGCCTGCGTCTGTGTCCACAGATTCACTCCCAACTCTCCACACTAGTACCTGCTCAGGCTACTCCTCAGCCCAGTGCCCGGATGCATCCCTCAGGAGACCTCTCCAGGCCCTGGAGAGCCGCCCCAGCAGAGCGGAGGGCCAAGGCCTCCGGCCTTCCCATCCGACAGGGAAGGCTGTGAGCCCACGCCCTCTCAACACAGTCTCAAAAGGGTTAATTCCCAACTTCCCTGTTCCCCCTCCCAAGTAGTGGCAATCTTTCCTAATCATTTCCATTTCTATTCCTCTTTAATTCTCCCATTCCCCTCTTTGTTTTCATGACCTGTGGGAACCTGAACTCCAGCTGGAGGTAGATTCTGCCTTTATACTCACAGCAGATATTTAAGCAATTATGCTGTCACCGGGCCTGCCTGGCCTCCTCCATATGGGTTGCTTCCAAGCAAGGCATTTGGTTTCCCCTTTGTTCCCCCAAGAGAGGAGTAAAATCGTTCCAGAAAGCGTTCCTGCCCTTGAACCATGGGGCAGGGAAGACGGGGGTAAAACTGGTTGGGGAGCCTCACTGTCAGCACGAAGGCAGAAAAGGGTGGCTCAGGCTGCTGTCCACCCGGTGCTGGGCACACTGTCTCCCTCCAACAGCCAAGAGTCTTCAAAGAGGAGTCATGCCTGCACCCTGCCACAGCTTGGCGCAGGAAGGACAGCGATGTGGGGATGTGGTAACTGCCCGCTGCCCGGGGCCATAGGTGCATGCTGTCCTCTCTAGGGCTCTGCTGGCCCTGCAGGGGGAGCCAGGAGTCAGGCTACCAGAGGGAAGGCATGTTTAGCCCCATCAGGTTTGCGTGATCCAAGGGACCACATTGTAAAGGGTGTCCAAGGAAAACCTCCAGTATTAGTTCCCTGTGGCTGATATAACAAATTTCCCAACCCGGATGGCTTAAAACAACAGAAATGTATTGTTTCATGGTTGTGGAAGCTTCAAGTCCAAACCAGTCCCAACAGGCTGTATTCAAGGAGTCATTAGGGTCTAGGGGAGAAATGATTCCTCTTCTGGTCTGGCTCTGGTGGCCATCAGCATGCCTTGGCCTTTGGCCATATCGCTTCAGTCCCTGGCTCCCTAATCACACTGTCTCCCTCTCCACATGTCAAATTTCTCTCTCCCTCTCCTAAGGACTCTAGTGATGGCATTTAGGGCCCACCTAGATAATACAGGATAATCTCAACTGAAGAGCCTCAACTTTTTTTTTTTTGGCTCTGGGGATTGAAACCAGGGGCACTTTACCTCCAAACTACACCCCAAGCCCTTTGTTCATTTTTTAAAACAGAGTCTTGCAAAGTTTCGGAAGCTGACTTCAAGCATGTGATCTTCCTGTCTCAGCCTCCCAAGCACTGGGATTACCATGTGCACCACCATACTCAATTTCAAGATCCTTAACTTTATCACACCCGCAAATACTTTGCGGTATGAAGTAACATTACTGGGTTCTAGGGATTGGGATGTAGATATCTTTAGGGGCCATTATTCAGCCTACCATACCTCTCTGTAGCAATGGTGTGCCTACTTTATCTTAGGGTAAGAGATAGGGCTAAGAAAAAAGATAGGACAAACACTTTGCTCTCATCCCAAATGCCTAGGCATTAAAGGGGAGCCATGATCTTAACAGATGAGCAGTGGGTCACCTCCTTCACAGAGGCCAAAGGGAAGAGGGTGGAATAGTTAATGCCCCCATTATCAAAAGCACTTGAGCTGGGGTATAACTTCGTGGCAGAGCACTTGCCTGGTGTGTGAGAGGTCCTGCTTCTGATCCACAGCACAGCTAAACAAACAAACAAGCAAGCAAACAAAAAAAGTTTGGTAGAATTAGGTTATGAAAAGAGTTCTGGACTAGATCTTATACCAAGTCATTTAACAAGGTGACTTCAAACAAGTAACGTATCTAATCCTCAGTTCCTGAATCTACAGAATGGGCACAATAATCTCCACCTCTATAAGGGCTGTAAGGATACTTATTTGGCATTCACCATATAACATCATGGTCAGGGCTTGCCAAACATATTCTAATCCTTTCAGAGATGCATAAGATATGAATTATTATTCCCATTTTACAAATGAGTACATGGAGACAGAAGTTACCTAATATGCCAAGGTAAGCTTAAAGCCTTACCCTGTGGCCAGACTCTGAGTCAAAAAGAAATTAGCCTGAAGAGAACTAATCCCTGGTTCTCAGCCCTGGCTGCACACTGGGAAGAATTACCTGGGAGTTTAAAATATACAGATGTCCAGGCCAGTCCTCAGAGTCTCCAGGGCAAGGCTGGGCATCTGTTAATAACTCCCTGCAAAACCAAACTGTAGCCAGAGCTGAAAACCACCCAGTTCAATAAGCTGGTCCTCTTCCTTGTGCTGAAGGAGGACAGGCTTCCCCGATCTGCTGCCCTCTGAGTTCCAGGGCATCCTCAGAGAGCTCCTCCTCATAGGCTGATGCCTGATCTAACAAGAAACAAAGGTGGTCCTCAGGAATTTGCTCATCTATTCTCACATTCATGAAATGAGGTGAACTCTATGCAGCTTTCTTTCCAGCCCGAGAATGGTACTTGGCTCTCAGTAGGTGTTCAGTAAATACCCTAGTTCTCTCAGTCTCTACTGGAGGGCAGGCAGTTATAAAGGCTTCTCAGGTACTCAGTCCTCACGGATCTTCTTTCTCCTTTTTTCCGACTTCCTCTGCTCCATTAGTCCAGGTCCCAAATTCTACTGTCTTCCTTCCAGGTATCCCTGTGTGGTCCTGTCTCTGCTCTGCCTATTTTCTGCTCTACCACCTCTGGCAGGCTAAAAGATGTCCCCCCAAGATATGCATATCCCAATCCCTGGGATCTATAAATGTTACCTTATTTGGAGAAAGGATCTTTGCAGATGAAATTGAGTTAAGGATCTTGAAATGAGGCCATTGTTCTGAATTATCTCTGTGGATCCCAAATGCTATAGAAAGTGTCCCCAAAAGAAATAGGTGGAAGAGAGGCAGAAGAGGAGGAGGCAGCATGACCCTGGAGGTAGAGATGAGGTAGAGTGATGTGGCCACTAGCCGAGGAAAGTCCACAGCCACCAGAAGCTGACAGAAGCAAGAAAGGGACCTTCCCTAGACGCCCCAAGGGGAGTATGGTCCTGATGACATGTTGGCCTGGGCCCAGAGATACTGATTTCAGACTTCTGGCCTCCAGAACAGTGAGGGAATGAAGTCTGCTATTGGTA
Source organism: Graphiurus murinus (assembly GCA_004027655.1). NCBI lineage: Eukaryota > Metazoa > Chordata > Mammalia > Rodentia > Gliridae > Graphiurus > Graphiurus murinus. Next base: position 69,999 of record PVLC010004791.1, on the reverse strand, counting down.
ATTTGGCACAGCAGCCATAGGAGACTCCAACAATACTTGTTCTAACTTTTACCTTGTGCTCACACTGAGGGTCTAGCCACTCCCTCATTGCAACACCTGGTCCACCCCACCCCAGGTTATTGTCTCACATCATCACTCCAGCAGGGCTGCTAATCCTCCTGCTGATGCCTGAGAGCAAAGGCTGGGTTCCCTTGCTGGGCCAGATATCCACTTTGCCAGATGCCAAGTTCAGAGTTCCCAAGGCAGACCCTTGAGTGACCACCAAGCACACAGGTTGGTCCCTTCCTCAATAGCACAGCAAGGTGTTCCCTGCCCTGGAGAGAGCCCAGGAGTAAAGGTGGTGCAGAAGTACCATGCCCCCTTCTCCTGTAGTATCTGTTCTACCCTTCTCTACAAGGGTCATAGGTCCTCCTTCTCCTTCAATGACAGCCCCTCACTTTTATTGTGTGTTCTTTGCTTTGACAAAAGAAACTACTCCTATTACTTTATTTGAGATCACACTGCAAGGTAAATGGTAGTGTAACTGTCCTATTTTAGAGCAAAGATTACAAGACTGGCTGGAGGTCCAGAAGTTTGGCAAGTTAATACATCAGTGTAACACAACAGCCAATCTCCTGACCCTGAATCCAGGGCTCCACCCACCTCACCTGTGCTGTCTTGTGCCTCTGTGGCTTACATATAAAAGGTGCAAGTGCAGGAGGGGTTAACAGTGCAGAAGTTGTGCCTGCCAGCAGTTTAATCTTCACATTTAACACAGATTAGCTTATTTAATTCTTTGGATAGACTGATGAGGCAGGTACTACTCAGTATCCTCATTTTATAAATAAAAGAACTGAGGCACAAGGTCATTCGCCAGTCTGCCCAACATCTAAACACCAGTATGTAGAAAAGCCAGGATTTAAAGCCCAGGAAGTTATGCCCCAGAGCCTGTACTCTTAACCCACAGGGAACTAGCATAGCACCGCAAGATCTTTTTTCCCTGAGCTGCAACTCCACAGAAGTATATTAAAAACCAGTGATGTTCTAAGCACTCTCCAAAACAAAGACCCAGAGGCAAAATGTAAATAAATTAGCCTTTTTGAATGAAAGTGATAGTGCTTCGAAATTCCTATTGGAAACTCTTTCCACCAGATGTGTCCATCCATAATGTGGTCATCATTAGCCACACGTGTTTGAGGTGTGTGTGTGTGTGTGTGTGTGTGTGTGTGTGTGTGTGTGTGTACATGCAGGCTCATGGACAGCGAGATGAGTGGCAGACCCTCCAGATGGCTCACCAGAAACCTTACTTCGGGGCCCTCCTGGTGCCCCTGCTCCATCAAAGGGACTTTGAGTTTTGAGTTTGAGTAAATTAACAACATTCCTGTTCTTTATTTATCTCCCTTCTGACCATGATAAATAGCCCTAGGGAAACCTTACTATTTCTGTGTTGAAAGAAAAATGAAACATCCCTGCCTTCATTTCACGTCAGCATGGCTAGTAGAGTATTTATTACAAGTGGCTGTATTCCAGCCTCATAGTATATGTTTCTGGTCTCCCAAAAGTACCAAGTGTGCTCATCTTCCAAGCCTTACCAGTTACCTTAGCCAGGTGGAGTATAATACCAGGGCTTTGTAGGAAGAACTGAGTCTTCCCTATAAGAACTGACAGTCTAATTCACATGTCTGATGTCTCTGGCATATATAGGTCAAGAATAGACAAACACTGGACCAAGGGTGAGATTGAGGAAGTCTCCAGTCTAAAGTTCCTTATTGCATAGATGTGAAACTGAGGTTCACAAATGGGAAATGGTTTTCCTAACATCACACACCAGCATGATAGCAGTGCCTGCTTGCATTGGCACATGGTGTAACTTAGAGAAACCTTCCTGCAGAGACAACCAGAAAGCTGGGTGATATATAAAAACCATCTGGTATTGGAGATGTTCTGAGGCAGGGAAGAACCTTGTCCTAGGAGTAAGGTTGAATAAAAAATAAATTAGTCCACACAGGGACTAGCAGACAGTTTCCAACTACTCATCCCTGATTAAATTGAAGTGATCTTGTATTTCTAAGAGTCTCTAGATTCCAGCAAGATGTAAATTAAATCCTTTCTAGAGGTGATAAGTTTATGCTAGCCCCAAATTATCTCTAACTTTGCTTCATATATAATACTATAATACCTGGTTCTGAATAAAAAAATAACCAGGTATACAGAAGACTCAGGTAATAAAGCTACTAGATACAGACTTTAAAATAACTTTTAAAAATATACTTAAGAAAGCTAAAGACAAAATGGAAAAGTCTAATGACCTATTTAAAATATTTTTAAAAGAAGGAAATAAGTAAAAATTCTAAAACTAAAAATAATACAATGACTAAAATTTAAAAACCAATGGACAATTCTAAGAACAGATTAAACACAACTAAAATGTTAATTGGTGATCCAGAAAATAGGTTCAAAGAAAATATACAGAACAAAGCAGTAAAAGAAGAAAATAAAAAGTGGGGTTGGGGATATAGCTCAGTGGTAGGGTGCTTGCCTAGCAAGCAGGAGGCCCTAGGTTCAATCCCCAGCACTGAAAAAAAAAAAAAAAAAAAAAAAAAAAAAAAAAAAAAAAAAAAAAAAGTGAAGGAGGAGCATAGAAAATAAATCTAAACTTATTACATAGGAAGAAGGGAATCTAAGCAATATAATTATTATCACAGAAGGAGAGAGAGAATGAAGGAAGAGCGATATTAAGAACGTTTTCTGAAACTGCTGAAAGAAAAAAGGTATAGGAAAAATGAAATAGAAGAATAGAAAAGAAGGGGAAAAACAGGACAAATCTCAAGTAGGATAAATAAATAAATAAATAAATCTTACCTTCATATTAGAAAAAAAGAATGATTAACCAAAAGGGATACTTCTTTAAACTACAAAAAAAGAAAGAAAAATTACAGAAACAACAACAGGATTCACATGTGACTTTTTATCAAAAACAAGTCTGACAATAATGTAATATGATCTTAAAAGTGCTAGAAGATAACTGCCATTTAAAAATTCCTATACCCAGCTAAAATATCTTTCAAAAATATCAATGAAATAAAGACTTTTTAATACACACAAAAAATCCCTGAGAATATTTGTCAGTAGATTTGAATTAAAGGATCTGTCTGTAGATAAAAGGAAAATTATCTCAGATAGAACCCTAAAGTTTCAGTAAGACATAAAGAGTAACAGAAAGGATAAGCAAAGATAAGCTAAGTTAATTGTTACTATCTCTGATATTACTGTCCTGTAAGATTTCAAACACCCATAAATTAAAATTTATGACCACAATATCATATAAGTTTAAAGGAGACAAGCATAGTGTTCTGAGGCTCTCACTTTATCCAGTGAGTTTAGCTGAAAATTCTAATTTATTTTATACTTGTTGTATCAAGGATATATATGTAATTTTTTTGAGAAACCACTATAATAATTGCCAAAAATAGAACTAACAAGCTAGTAGAGATAGAAAATAAAATCATAAGTCTATATAAAAGCAAGAAAAGAGAGAAATGGAAAACCATAGCTGAGACAAATAGAAAATAATAGAGTATAGTTTTAAGCCCAAATATACTTACAAATATATTACAAGGTAAGTGGACAAAATGTTCCAATTGGCAGAGAAAGATTATTCAGACTACATAAAAACCCTACATGCAAGCTATAGGTAGCTTACCAATTATACTTCTTGAATATAATCATACAAAAAGACTACAAAGATAAAGAAATGCTGTGTAAATGCTAACCAAAATAAAGATAGCCACACTAAATTCATATCAAATAAGTAGAATTGAAGGCAAAAGTCATTTATTGACATAAAGGATACTTCACAATGACAAAAATAATTCAATTAACAAGGAAAGTGTTACATTCTAAATTTGCATGTAGGTATTCATTTACATGTAGGTCATCATTGGCTAGGTCCAAAGTGATGAGAAAAGAACATCCTTGGCTCCAGGGGATCATCTTAAATAAAGACAAGGGAATGATGGAGTGGAAGAAAAATGAGAGATAAGACAAATCATGGAAATAGAAAAAGATGAAGAGAGAGATAAACTTAATAAAATCAAGCACAAGGAGCCGGATGTGGTGGCCCACACTTGTAATCCCAGTACTTGGGAGACTGAGACAGGAGGATCGCAGGTTCAAAGCCATCCTCAGCAACTTAGTGAGGCCCCCTCAGACCAAATAAAATATAAAAAGTAGGTCTGAGGGTATAGCCCAGATGTAGAATACCTGTGGGTTCCATTCCTAGCACCACAAAAAATAAAAATAAGTAAAATCAAGCACAGAAAAAATGATGCAATCAAGAAATGGGTGAACGTAAGATGTGTAAGGCTGCTCACTGCACACTGCTTAACAGAAAATTTTTATAAACATAAGGTGCCTTCTAAAATGATAATAAAAAATATAGTATAGTAAATATACAACCTAGCCGGGTGTGGTGGCGCATGCTTGTAATCCCAGCATTTGGGAGGCTGAGACCGGAGGATCCAGGTTCACGGCCAGCCTCAGCTACCTAGTGAGGCACTCCGCAACTTAGTGAGACCTGGTTTCAAAATAAAGAATAAAAATAGGGCTGGGGGTATAGCTCGGAGGTAGAATGCCCCTGAGTTCAATCCCCAGTACTGCAAATAAATAAATAAACAAATAAATAAATATACAATCTAATAACATAGTCATTTGTTATCATCATCAATATTTTGCACTATACATAATTTTATGTGCTATACTTTTATAAGACTGTGTTATGATTTGGGCTTAGAATGTCCCCCAAATGGCTCATGTGTTGAAAGCAAATCCCCAGTGCAATAATATCATAAAAATTGAATCAGGGATCTAATCTCATCATAGATAAATCCACTGAAGGACTAATAAATTGAATGGATTTGCTGGGTGGTAACTTAGGGTGTGGCTGGGGGAGGTAGGGCACTGGGTGTGTGGCCTTGGGGACAGTATCTGTCCCTGGTGGCTTCCTGTCTCGCTCTCTGCTTCCAAACACCATAACATGAAAGAGTCTTCCATACCACGTGCCTTGCTGCCAGTTGCTGCCTTAGAGTCAGTTGACTATGAACTGTACCTCTGAAACCATAAGTCCAAATAAACCTTCGTTCCCCCAAAAAATAATAATAATAAAAATCAAATAAAAAATAAAAGGAAGCTGGATATGAATAAAATAAATCTAAGAAAAATGAAATAAAAAACAAGGAAAAGAAGAGAATCAGACCAGAGTGCAAACAAGTGAAAGCAAAGTTAAAATATGTTAAGAGAAAAAGAATGAAATCAAAGAGATCCCACCACTGCATTTCCTTTAAGGAAGCTCAGCTTTTTACCACCCAGGGTCCAGCCTTTCCATGGTACACAGAACAACTGCCATTAGACTGCTGGTTTTATTCATTTCAAATAACAAACTCAAAAATAAAAAGAGGAGCAGTCCTGACTGTGACCCACCTTTCTGGCCTCAGAACTTGCATGCAAAGGTGGAGCTATGCCCACCATAAGAGCAAGAACAATCATGCATTTCCCTTCTGCCAGATAGAGCCAAAGCACAGTCACCTAGCCATGCCTCCAGCCAGCCAGACTGCCAGGAGCCCAAAGGGGTCCTGTCAAAGGTAAGACCAGATAAGCCCAACCCATGACGGACTCCACTTCTGGACCATTTTCCCTACATGGGAGTTGACGCCTGATGAACAGAACAGGGAAGATTGTAGTGCTTAAAAATGGTTTTGAGATTTGGGTCTTTGTGGGAGTTTTTTTGGTTTTGAGTTTTTTCTTTTTGCTTTGTTTTTGTGGTGCTGAGGACTAAATCTATGGGCATTCTACCTTCAAGCAACACTCCCAACCCTTTTTATTTTTTGTTTTGAAACAGACTGTAGGTTGCTGAAAATCTCACTAAGTTGCTGAGGCTAGCAATTTCAGTCCTCCTGTCTCAGCCTCCCAAATACTGGGATTACCACCATGTCTCAGTACCACCAAGTACTGGAGACAACACCACATTTGCATGCAAGTTCTGAGGCATGTATCACCACACCAGGCAATGTTTTGTTTGTTTGTTTGTTTGTTTTGTTTTGTTGTTTTGGCGGTACTGGGCATTGAACTCAGGGGCATTCTACCTCCGAGCTATACCCCCAGCCCCATTTTTTATTCTTTATTTTGAAACCGGGTCTCACTAAGTTGCGGAGTGCCTCACTAGGTAGCTGAGGCTGGCCGCGAACCCCGGTCTCAGCCTCCCAAATGCTGGGACTACAAGTGTGTGCCACCACGCCCGGCAATGTTTTTATTTTTTTGGAGGAGTCATCATTCATTAAACAGAGCTTTTAGTAAGAATTTTGAAAATGCTAGTGTCTGTTTAACCCATCAATGCAGTATTTGTAAAAAATTAGGGAATCTTGGAGGAGTTATTAATTTATTCAACCAGGGAGACACATGACCTACCCTAAGAGAACTTACATTTAAGTGGGGATAACACAAAAAGTTGAACAAAATAATTATAACTTGTGATGTAACATTAGAACAAAGAAAGAGCAAGCCTCAGAGAAGACAGTCAGGGAAGGTCTCTGTGAGGAGGTGGCATATTGCTGACATGTAAAGGATGAGAGGAGACAGCTATATGGGAACAAAGACAGCGGCATTCTTTTGACTTGCATTACGTTATACTTATGAACATGGTGCTGTGAAAGCTCTTGAAGACTGTGACTTGCAGTTGCTTAACAGATCAAGTCACTCTTCTACCTAAAATCTTTTGGAAGCCCAAACTCCTGACTCTGGCTTTCAGGCTCTGGTGATCTCCACCCTACCTGCCCTCTTCCTGCACCTCCCCGCACACCACCAATCCTGGACTTCGCTCTAGATGCTCAAACACACAGAACAGTCCCTTTTCAAGTTTGGCTCAACTCTTTCCATTTTGGGTTTTATTATTTTCTTATCTTTTACAGTGATTTCCATTGTGAGGTTTAATATTATTTTCTTCTCCTTACTTTTAGTTTCTTCTGTCCTCCTCCTTAATTTCTCAAGGTGGAAGTCAAGGTCATTGATATAACCTCTTTTTTTTTTCTACTCCTAACATAAACACATAGTACTATAAATTTCCCCCTAAATGCTACTTTATCTGCTTCCCACAAGTTTTGATACATTATATTTTCACTTTTGATGAATTAAAAACACCTTAAAAATCCCTTTTGATTACCTCTTTGACGCATGGATATTTTGAAGTTTGCTGTTTAATTTTCAAATATTTGGGATTTTTAAAATATCTTTCTTTTGTTAAGTTCTAATTTATTTGCCCAATGATCAGAGAACATACTTTGATTTGAATCCCACTAAATTTATTGAGGTTTATATCATGGCCCAGAATATGATCTCTTTTAGTAGAAAGATACTCCATTGGAAACTTAAAAGAATGTATATTCTGCTGTTGTTGGTAATATGATCCATAATTGTCAATTAGAACAAGTTGGTTTATACTGCTGTCCAGGTCTCTATATACCTTTACTGATTTTCTGTCCACTTGTTCTACCAAGTACTAGAAGAGGGGTATTGACATTTCTGATTATAATTATATATCTACTTCTTGCCACGCTCTCAGTTTTTTCTTCTTGTGTGTTTAGGATTGTAATACCCTATTGAAGATTTTATACTTTTATTATTATAAAATTATATTCTTTATCTTTGGGCTTTATCCTTATCCTTCTGTCTGGTATTCAAATAGCCACTCCTGTTTTCTTTTATTATTCTTAGTATTAAGAATACCTTTTTATATCCTTTTACTTTTGGCTTGTATCTTTAATTTCAAATGAATTTTCTGATCTTGATATTTTTATCAAATACGACCATTTCTGCCTTTTGATTGGGATTTTTGGAACATTTATATTTACTGTGATTAGTGATATGGCTGGGTTTTAATCTATCATCTTGCAATTGGTTTTCTATTTGTCCCATCTGAACTCTATTCCCTGTTACTTTTCTCCCACCTTCTTTTGGATTAATTGAATGTTTCCTATAATTCCATTTTATTCATATTGTTGGCTTATTATATATAACTATTTGCTTTATTATTTGGGTGATTTATTTAGTATTTATCTTTAATTTATCATAGTCTACATTTGAATTGTATCACCTCACATATACAATGTGGTGGTTAATTTTATGTGTCAACTTGACTAGCCTATGGATATACACATTGCTGGTAAAACTTAATTTCTGGGTAGATCTTTGAGGGTATCTCTGGAAGAGAGTAGTATTTGAATCAGCAGACTCAGTAAGAAAGATCCACCCTGAATGGACATAATCTAATCTATTGAGGGTCTGAATAGAAAAAAAAGAGGGAAGAAGAGCAAATTCCCTCTTCTTGAACTGGGACATCCATCTCCTTTTGTATTCCGATGTTGGAGCTACTAGTTCTTGAGCCTACAGACTCCAGCACTTTTACCAGCAGCCTATTCCTTTATGCCAATTGGCTCCCGTTTTCAGGCCTTTGAACTTGGACTGAGTCACACCACTCACTAGCTTTCCAGAGTATAGATGGCATATTGTGGAACTTCTTGGTCTTCATAATTATGTTAGCCAATTCTATAATAAAGCTCTTCTTATATATCTATATATTGGTTCTATTTTTCTAGATAACTATGACTAATACAAATTGTAAGTACCTTAAAACTGTATACATCCATTTCCCACTCAGTTTCTCATTTCTAATGAAAAAAATTATCCATTACTTTCTCAAGTATTTTTTTCTTTATCTCCTCCCTGTCCTCCATGGTACTGAGGATTGAACCCAGGGACATTCTAGCTCTGAGCTACATCTCCAGCCCTATTTTATTTTTATTTTGACATAGGGCCTTGTTAAGTTGCTGAGGATCTCACTAAATTGCTGAGGCTGGCCTCAAACCTGTGATCTTCCCAAGTACTAGAATTAGGGCATGCACCACCATGCCTGGCTCAGGTATTTTCTTCAATTCTGCTTCTCTGTCTTTCCTTTCAGTGATTCCACTGAAAGGTATTAGACCCCTTACTGTCTCACAGTTCATTGGTGCTCTGATAATTTTATTTTACTGTACATTTTCCTCTCTGTGCTTTATTTTGGCTAGTTTCTATTGCTAAGATGCTTTCTTCTACAGTCTTACCTCTTAATCTCATTCAGTGTATTTTTCAGCTCAGACAGTGTACCTTTGTATGTTCCATGTGTTCACTTAACATGCTCAATTTTTCAGCTATTTTTTTGAACTTATAATCTCAAACCAGTTAAAATTATTTTAAACTCTATCATTTGTGAAATTTCTTAGTTGCCTTCTATTGATACACTTTTTATCTTCATGAGGCATATTTTCCTGCTTCTTTGCATGTCTTGGAATTTTTATTAGGTGGCTAGACATTGTGAATTTTATCTTGTTGGGACCTAGATATTTCTATAATTCCATAAATATTTTGAGCTGCCTTCTGTGACACAATTAAAGTGCTTGGATATAGCTGAATCTCTTTGTGATTTTATTTATTTTTATTTTTTTTGGTACTGGGGATTGAACCCAAGGGCATTCTACCTCGGAACTACACCCCTAGCCCTATTTTTTATTCTTTATTTTGAAACAGGGTCTCACTAAGTTGCAGAGGGCCTCACTAAGTAGCTGAGGCTGCCCATGAACCTGGATCCTTTGGTCTCAGTCTCCCAAGTACTGGGATTACAAGTGTACACCACTATGCCCGTCTTCTTCAGGATTTTTTTTTTTTCTTAAACTGTGTTAGATGGGACTAACATTTAATCTAGGGTTAATTTTTCTCACTGAGACAAAGCTCTTCTGAGTAGTCTACATTGTCAATGTCTTATAAATTATGAGGTTTTCCACTCTAAATGGAGGAAACAGCAATATTCCCAGCCCTGTGTGGTCTTCATTGATATTTTTCCTCTAATTCTTTTAGGTAACTCTCTAGCTTTGTGTAGTTTCCTCATAGTTGTGTGTTGATCAGAATCACTCCCTTGAAGATCTCCAAAGCTCTTTCACTACGAAGGTCTCTCCACTCTGCTAGTCTACACTGTGAACTCTGGCCACTTTGCCTCCCAGGCTTCCAGCTATGTTTTCTGAACTCAGAAAAACTTCTGGGATCCACTGGGTTTCCCCTCCCTATACCGTGGTCTGGAGACTCTTCATGGAATAAGCTGGGTTGATCATGAAACCCACTTCATTTTTTCCCCATATTTAGTGATCATTATTCTTTGTTGCTTTTATGTCTATTGACTTAAAGGCCATTATTTAGTATGTTACTTCCAGTGTTGCAGCTGTTTGGAGTGGAAAAGTAAACCTTGACCCTATTATTCCATCCTAGTTGGAAGAGAAAATCTGTGTTAGCTTTTCTTCACTATGACAAAAATATTTGACAAGAACAACTTAGAGGAGGAAAAGTTTACTTTGGCTCACAGTTTCAGAGGTCTTAGGAGATGGTTGGCTAACTCCATTGATCTGAGCCTGAGGTGAGGCAGAATATCGTGGAAGAAGGGCCTGGCGGAGAAAAGCTGCTCAGCTCATGGTGTCTGGAAAGCAGAGAGAAGGAGAGCCAGAATTTCTGGGTTCTTATCCCACTTCCACCACTAAAGGGCCCATGTAAATTTAAACAAAGTATACATTCTCATGAGTCTCCATCATGAAATGGAGACAACAGCACTTGCTAATTTCACAAGACTACTAAAATGAACCTTGTAAGGGATAAAAACATGTATAACAAAAGGATTATCAAAGGCAATAATAAGAATTCCCCGAGGTACCTAAGAAATGGCCATACCCTGAAACAGTTTTAAATTTAATATGATTCAATATTCATCAACATTATATTCTAGAATTATAAAATCCTAAAACTTAAAAGAATCCTTTCACATTTCACAGATAGGAAAAGTGAAACCCAGAGAGATCCCATGACCTGTGCAAGGCCACACAGTCAGATCGTGGCAGAACTGGGATTGGAGCTCTTCCTCACTACACCAGGCCTTCACTTCCAAGCCATCACATTCTTGTTTTCATTGGTGATTTTTTTTTTCAATTAGACTTTGACATCCCTGATGCTTTCACAATCTCAGTATGGTGCATTTCCATGGATGAAATGGATTGCAATGCTATATTTTATTTTTTAATGGGAAATCCAAAGGTCACTTGCATAACTATCATGGCAGGCAATAGAAGGATGATTTACAGACGCAGGAAACACTGAACAGTAAAGGATTCCTCTGGCAGTTAATAGTGTTCATTCTATGCCACACACTGGAACACTCTTAGGGAAAAAACTCAATACCAACATGTGACTACACATTTTGCTGCTAACAAGAATTAAAACAAACACCACTCTATCTTAGGTAGACCCCTGACCAGTCAAGACCAAGGACTTGACAGATAAAAGCAATTCATGGTAGCAACTGAAGAAAGAGTTGAGAGAAGATTAATGCTGGGTGAAATCTTCTGAGCTTCCCCTATTGGATAGGCCCAGAAGGCACAGACCATAAAAAGACAAAATTGGAAAACATAGCCCTCAAAAACACAACATAGCACAAGACCAAGGGACCTCCCTGGAGCTAAGGTCCAGCAGAGAAGATGAGACTGGCAAGAAGCCTGAAGTATAGAGCACTCTCATTTTGAGTGTGCCAGAGATGTAACATGGTAAGGGATTCTGCTATCATCATTTCCTGGAGAATCTCAGCAATACCCAATGCATCTTTTAGAATGAACTCTCTAATTTTGCATTGATGGTAGAATGTACAATTGCTCCCTAGCTCTTGAAAGTTTCTTATAAGCAGACATTGTGTGTGTGTGTGTGTGTGTGTGTGTGTGTGTGTGTGTGTATGTGTGTGTATTACTAGTGATTGAATTCAGAGGCATTCTACCTCTGAACTATAGCCCAGCCCTATTTTATTTTTCATTTTTGAAACAGGGTTTCACTAAGTTGTGGAGGACCCCACTAAGTTGCTGAGGCTGGCCCTGAACCTGCAATCCTTCTGTCTCAGTCTTCCAAATACTGAATTACAAGCCTGTACTACCATGTCCAGCTTGACCCTTTTTAAAAGAGCCCTGAAAAGGATCTATATAGCTGAAGTCTTTGAGAGTTCTGGCCCCTTAGTTGTTCAGTGCATACCCTTGTACCTGTATGTGGCTACCTGGCTCTGCTATTTTGAGACATGATAGATAGGAACTATTTGATGTTCCACTTAACTTAGTAGGGATCTAGTGATGATGCAAAACTTACCTCTTCAGTTCCAGCACCCAAACAAAAACATATCTTTTTCTCTTTAGCCAGGCTCTTGGTTTCTGGTGTCTGGTTTGTAACACTGAAAATAAGAGGAGAGTTAAGACAATATCTTTATTCAGTGTGGCAGGCAAAAATTGTGCATTTATATACAGAAAATGAAACTTCACATGGATACAGATGCATATATTTAGGTGTCAATCAAGATAGGTTTGATTATGCCATGGTATTTTAAAACACTCCAAACCTCAGTGGTACAAAACTACATTCACATCATATGTTCATGGCAGGTCAGCTGGGGGCTGCCATGCCAAGACCCAAGCTGCTGGAACAGCAACTATCTGGACCACGACCAACAGAACGAAAAGAGAACACTAGTTTCTCACAGTTTCCACCTAGAAGTGACACCCTTTGGCTCTGGTTAACATTTGCAGTGACCACAGCGAGTCACATGGCAGTGCATACCAGCAGCCAGGAAGTAGAATTCTTCCCACAAGGAAGGGAACTGATGATGGGGGAGCAGTGACTCCGTGTGCCCAGCATGGCAAGAAAAGTTTTCAGACAAGTCAATGTAAAAAAGTGGCATAGCATTTGGGGATGAATTTATCTTGCGTGCTTACTTACTCATTTATTTGTATACATAACTGATGGTTACTCTTTGCCACTGGACAGTGCCACTCCAGAGCCTGTGCTGTTACCCACAATGCTATGTGGCCACCAGATAGCCATTTCCTCATCTCACAGGGAAGGAGGCATCCGAATTCAAAGGGAAACTAGAGTGAGAATTGCCTCACTCAGGAGAGGCGAACAGGCCTAGCTACAAAACTGTGAAAAAATAACCAGGCTGCAGGTCAGCAAGAAACTATGAATCTTGCTGAATGAGATGAGAGAAAAATCTAGAAAGAGAAGAACAGCACTTTTTTTTTTTTTTTTTTTTTTTTTTTTGGAACTGAGGATTTAACCCAGGGGCATTCTACCTCTGAGCTATACCCCCAGACCTATTTTTTATTCTTTATTTTGTAACAGGGTCTCACTAAGTTGCAGAGGGCCTCACTAAGTAGCTGAGGCTGGCCGCAAACCCGGATACTCCAGTCTCAGTCTCAGCCTCCCTAGTACTGGGATTACAAGCGTGCGCCACCACGCCCGGCGAGAAGAGCAGCACTTGAATGGAGGAAGGAGGAGAACCCAGGGAGCTACCAGAAGGACACTACTGGGGGACTGTGGAGTAGGGAGGATGTCAGAGAAGACAGAAGGTTGGACCCAAGGCAGATTCTCAGACTCCAGCCATCAACTGGTAGGAGGGCTGTGGACACAGACCCCTGGTCCCAGGCTCACCAGCAGGCCACAGGCCACTCCACAGCCCAGTCTCCCTCCTGGGACAGCCACCATCTTCCTCTCCCTTTTCCATCTTGAATGGCAATTAGGAGAAGGTTAACTGAGTGTCTTTCTCCCAGGAATCCTCTTCCACTTTTCAAAATCACAGCGTTAGCAAAAGAAAATCCCAGCTTAGGCTAACAGGTAGGAGCGTGGTGCAGCCCTGGGAGCTGCTGTTGGAAGTGGGGAGATTGGGCGAATCTTCCCAGCGGGAGGTTAATACTCATCATTCGGAGTTGCAGCTGAGGCCCATTTGAGTGACAGGCAGCCGGGAGCTGAAAGAGCCGCCCGGTCCCAGAACTGCTGGCATGCGGGCTTGAAAGAGATTTATTTCAGGATAATTAGCTGGGAGTATTAAAGGTGGCCAGGAAGATCCGCAATTACTGTTTAGCAAACAGAAAGGAGACATATACATGCAAAAAAAAAAAAATGAAATTAAAAGGCCCCAATTTTTCTCCACTTGAAAGTTGTTGAATATTTGGGGGGGAAATACTAAAAGCAACTTTATTGCATTCAGATCCACATGCAAACATGTCAGAAGAGGAAAAGAAAGAAAAGGAGGAAAGAACGAAAGAACAGAGTCTGGATGACAAGGCTGTTGGCAAAAATTCTCTCCAAGGTGGGGAGTATTTGGTGCACAGAATCTATGGCTGGTGGTTCTTACATCAAAAGGGAACATTTCAAACCTCTTTTCTTGTTAGTTCTTTTTACCTCCACAAAAGGACCTGTGCCAACACAGTATTCTTCAGCTTAAAAATAAAATAAAATAAAATTCTAAAGTGCAAGTACCTGAAACAAGAAGTTTCACATATCCTTGGAAAGAAGGGCTGAGGGGAGGCGGAATAGAGGGAGGAGGCGCCATTATCATGCAGGGGCAGGAGGCTGGGCCCTCCCACTCCTCTGCTCCACAAATACTCTGCGTCAAATTGGCAGGAAAAAATGGTTTTATTCAAAGCCAGCTTTGAAGGAAGATAGAGGAAACTTTCTTGTTTCAAATCACCATCTTCGGAGAACTCAAAGGCAAAGGAAGACTTTATAAGAGAAGAGGTGGCAAAGTGGACAAAAGGCAGGAAATATACTTATATGCAGATGTAGACAGCCAGAGAACCTGCCAGTCTAGCTTGCTTGGTACCACTGAGGGTGGGGGCAGTCCTCCACCTTTACTCTCAGTATGACAAAATACAGGATGTGGAAAACCCAGTTATCAGGAAGTTGTCCTTAGTTTCAGAAGGAGCCTGTTTCATTACTTTATCCTCGGTGCCCCAGAGGTCATCTGTATCTTCATCTGGGGCAAGACAACTGACAGTCTTGTTACCTCTTTGCGTCAGGGGCTATCTTATCCTCTTTTTTTCCACTTTTCCATCTTTGCTGGGGACAAGGTTTAGACACAAAGGAAGACAGTGCCATTGCATCTTATTTTATCATGAGAGGACTAAGTATAGGATTTTCTATCAGTGAGTCTCATTCCTGATTTGAGGTGGTCAAATGGGATGGCATTGTCCTCGCCTTGTCTGGTCACTGACCTTTACCAAAGAGGTAAATAGAGTTGTAATCTGTCATCTGTCCTTACTTCCGGGACACCTCAAGAAGGGACCCAGTGGGTCCTACCCACCTGCAAGAAGTCTTTTACTAGAGACCCATTTATTCATTTTTCAGCTGTGCCAGTCAGTTTCCAGTTGCTGAGACAAAATACCTGAGAAAACCAAATTAAAGGAGGAAAGATTAATTTTGAACTAGTTTCAGTCCATGGTTGTTGGCTCCATTGCTTTGGACCTGGGGTGAAGCACAACATCATGGTGGTGGAGGAATGTAGTGAGGGAGCAGAGAGAGGGAGGGGTGGGAAGGGACAAGATATAATCCCAAGAGCATGCTTCCAAGGACTCACTCCCTCCACCCAGGTCCCACCTCCTATAGTTTCCACCACCTCCCAATTATCCATTCAGCTGTGAATCCATCAGTGGATTAGCCCATTGATAAGGTAGAGTCCTCATGATGCAACCACTTCCCAAAGCCCCTTCTCTGCACATGACTGCACTGGGGACCAAGCCTTCAACACCCGAGCCTTTGGGTGGTATTCCACATCCGAACCATGACCTCCGCTTTCAGTACTCACTCTCAGGTGTCTCCACATAATTCAAAGGCTCCTTGGAGAGTGGAGCTTTCAGTTTTTATGAACTCACATCTGGGCCCAGAGTGTTTCAAAAGTCTTCAGAAATAAATGACAGGGCCTTGGCCAGGGCATCTGAAGGGAGGGCCACCAGGATAGAATAGGGGGGCAAGCAAGAAGAAGAAAGGCCCTTGGGCTCCCAGTTGCCATCTTCTTGAATCTGTAATACTACACTTACTATTCCATAAGACTGACAAGTTTACGAAAAAACACCCAGCCTCTTGGCCTTGCCTGTTTATATCTTGCTGATAAGATCTGCAGAATTTTTAAACATACACATACACACACACACACACACACACACACACACACACACACATATATTAAAAGTAGAAAGAAAGAATATGTGGGAAAGATACACGCAAACTTCTCAGAAGGATAGATCCTAAGACTTAATGTTCTTAGAAAGAAAAAATAATAATAAAACACTGGGGGAAATAAGGAAACAACAAATAACTTGAGGGACTTCTGCTCCACCACACATTCATGGATTCCAAAGAAGTGTCAAGGAAGGTGTGGGATTAGTCTGGGAAAGTCCTCTTCTTGTCCACACAAAGCCATGATTCATTATGACTCCTCAAATTAGTTCATTAGTCCTGATTTCTCTCCCTGTGAGATCCCACAGCTGCAGGGAGAAGTCTCTTGTTCTTCAGGTTGTACTTTCTTCATAAGATCATAGCCTCCAGCATGGAGAAGCACACCTTATCTTTGTTCTGGATTCCCACTGAGCCCAACACAGAGTGAGCCCCCATAGGCGTGCAAAAGTGAAAGGGGATTCTAGGAGGAGAGGAGGTTCCATTTTTTACATAGTTGAGAATAATTACCCAGTGTTCAAGGATATTCACTATAGTGTAATTTATAACAGGAAAAAATGAAGACAATCTAAATATTTATCAGCAGGAAATAGTTTATATGAATATCAGTAACATATCTGTAACATGGAATATTTTACAAAATATTTGAAAGTATGAGAGTTATGGAAAGATATCTTAGATATAGTAAGTGAAAAAATTTAAACCTCATTTTAATACTCAAAAAAGTAACACTTGGAAAACTCAAAACAATACACATACATTTTTACATGACTGGAATCATAACT
Organism: Graphiurus murinus; assembly: GCA_004027655.1. NCBI lineage: Eukaryota > Metazoa > Chordata > Mammalia > Rodentia > Gliridae > Graphiurus > Graphiurus murinus. Next base: position 53,134 of record PVLC010004791.1, on the reverse strand, counting down.
GGAGGGCTATATGCAATTTGGTCATATTTTGTCTGCGTCTTCCCACCTCTACACCTCTGTTATACCAAGGTTATAAGGGTCAAACAGAACTGAATCTTCCATTTGGCCCTTCAACTTTTGGACTACCCTTGCCATTACACTATCCAAAAGATACAAAAGTCATTATATCATCATTGTGCATAGGTGTCTTTGTAGAAGACTAAAGTGCTTCCTTGAGTACAAGACACAGTTGACCCCTTTGTTCCTACTGAAGGAAAAGGTAAAGGTCCCACCCTGTGAAGCCTGTTCCTGGTTCTGGGGCATCTATCTCTTCATCTCAAGTCGCTACCTCTTTTTTCCACCTTACTCTGCCCTCACCCTAAGTAACAATGGATCCCACAAGGTGCTGCTGGTTCAGAAAAAGAAGTAGTAGGAGCTGGGCATTGTGATGCGATGCTTGCCTGTAAACTTAGTACTTTAGAGGCTGGGACATGAGGGTCACAGTTCAAGGCCAACCTCAGCAATCTAGAAAGGCCCCCAGCAATAGGTTGAGAGTGTAGTTCAAAGGTAGAATGCCCTTGGACTCAATCCCCAGTGCCACAATAACAACAACAAGTAGAAGGCAAACAATCTCTTCTTTGGTTTTACAAGACAAAACTAGCTGTTTCCTGAAATGGGAGAAGGTGACAGAATAAGAATGGAACACAAATTAATATCTCAATAAATTACCTTGTGATTGATAGAATTAGTGTTCTCCAGAGAAACAGAACCAACAGGATTTGTATGCATATATAAAGAGGTTTATTTTTAGGAATTGGCTCATACAATTGTAGAGGCTTGGCAAGTCCAAACTCTGCAGGGTGGGCCAGCAGGCTGGAGACCTCGGGAGGAGCTGTGGTTCGCATCCAAAGGCAGTCAGCTGTCAGGACTTCTTCTCTTTCCAGGAAGGTCAGTTTTTATCCAGTTAAGGATCTCAACTGATTGGATGAGGCCCACACACATTATGGAGGGTAATCTGCTTTCTTGGAAGTCTACACATTTAAATGTGAATCTTATCCAAAAAACACTTTCAAAGAAACATCCAGAATAATGTTTTGCCAAATATCTGTGCACCTATCAAGTTGACACATCCAATTAATCATCATAAATAGGTAGGTAGAGAGATAGCTGATAGAATCATAGATACATAGGTGGAGGGATAAATAGATACATATACAAAGTTATACAAATATGGGGGGGTGTCTGAAAGGGTACACTCCCATCATGATTACTTTGGGGAGAAGTAGAGACATATTTCTTAGATGTTTTATAATGAGAGTCTATTAATATATTGTTTCTTGGTATGTTTCTTTAAAGAATAATGATTCTGGAAGGAAGAAAGGGAAAGAATACTATTTATGCTTTCTAACTCCTGGCAAAGTAACTCTGTGGTCCTTCACAGTCCCCTTGCAGGAGCCAAGTTTGACTGTCACCTATGAGATGCCAGGCACATGCCCCACACAGGAAGGCAGGTATTGATAATTGCTTTGTAGGTGAGAATTCTTGGGCTTGGCCATGTTAATAACATACCCATCTCGAGGTCTCCAGTGTTCCAGAGCCTCTGTCAGCCCCCACATCTCATGTTCTACTTGAGACAAACATGGCACTTCCTCAGCAAAGGGCATCTGTGTCTCTTAGAAATCAGCACAACAAGCATGCTGTGGCTCTTTCAATTTCAATTGAAAAAGAGATTTCAATTTCTCCCTAGCAGCCCAGATCAACTTTCAGCTGCCCATGGACCTGGCCGCAGCTGGCAGCCGACTCCATCCCAGATGTGCCAAACACAAATGAAGTTCGAAGAACAGATGTAGCCAGAAAGCATCAGAGCTTTCTATCTGGCTTGCAGACTTATTATTTCTTAGTATTTCTTGAGAGTGCCCACTGCTCTTTTCAAAACAAGGGACCTATTTTGTGAGCAACTCAATGGTTTGTTTTAAACTCACAGCCCTGTTTGTTTATGTTCAATCCTAGGCCTCACCCTTTGCAATAACTGCCCTTGGCGTGGCTGCCACAGCACTATTTACAGCCCCCTCTCTTCAAAAAGGGGGTGGAATGGAGTATTTGCGATTGTCCAGATTCCAAGAGGGGCCCTAGAGAAGAAAGTGCCAAGCTGGAAAGTCTAAGAATTTCTGGAGCAGGAGTGAGCAGGAACTGACATGGAAAAAGAGTGAATTCTGATCACCAAGGAAAAGAACAAACATGTTCATTTATCCAGCAAGCATTTACTGAGCACCAACTGCATGCCAGGTATTGTCATAGGTATTTGAATATACCAGTGACCAAAACAAAGAAACTCTCTCCTTAGGGAACTAACATTCCAATGAGGGGGGACAATAAACAAGAATTAATCATGTGTTTTTATATTATATTAAGAATACGTTAATAATAATTAATTAATATATTGGAGAAACTTCTGGTGCTTCACCTAGAAGCTCAAGAGAGAATCAATGCAAATTATTAAAATCAGAAATGATAAAGGAGACATCATCACAGACAGTGGGGAAATTCAGAGGAACATTAGAAACTATTTTGAAAATTTATATTCCAATAAACTGGAAAACATAGAAGAAATAGACGGATTTCTAAACATATACAACCTACCAAAATTGAACCAAGAGGATATAGAAAACCTAAACTGACAAATAGCAAGCAAATAAATAGAAACAGCAATAAAAATTCTGCCATCAAAGAAAAGCCCAGGTCCAGATGGGTTTCCAACTGAATTCTACAAAACTTTTATAGAAAAACTAGTCCCAATACTTCATAAGTTATTCCATAAAATCAAAAGAGATGGAATGCTTCCAAACTCCTTTATGAGACTAGTATCACATTAATACCAAAACCAAATAAAGATACCTCAAGAAAAGAAAATTACAGAACAATATCATTGATTAATGTAGATGCAAAAATTCTAAACAAAATACTAGCCATGCACATTCAAAACCATATCACAAAAATTGTATACCATGATCAAGTCAATTTCATCCCAGGAAAGCAAGGTTGGTTGAACGTACACAAATCAATACATGTTATTCACCACATAAGTAGAACTAAGAACAAAAATCATATAATCATATCAATAGATGCTGAAAAAGCATTTGACAAAATCCAACATCCATTCATGCTAAAAAAAAACATTGCCAAAAATCAGAATAAAAGGAACATATCTCAACACCATTAAGGCAATATACAACAAACTCAAAGCCAACTTCATATTGAATGGAAAAAACTGCAGGAATTCCCTTTAAAATCAGGAACAAGACAAGGATACCCACTATCACCACTCCTTTTAATGTAGTCCTCGAGACTCTTGCCAGAGCAATAAGACAAGAGAAGGATATCAAAGGAATTCAAATAGGAAAAGAGGAATTAAAATTATCTTTATTTGCAGATGACATGATCCTATATCTAGAAGACCCAAAAAACTCAACCAAAAGACTACTAGGGCTGATTAACAAAATCAGAAAAGTTGCAGGATACAAAATCAACCTAAAAAAATCAGTAACTTTTCTATATACCAACCATGAATCCACAGAGAAAGAAATACAGAAAGCAATTCCATTCACAATAACCTCAAAACCAATAAAATACCTAGGAATAAACCTAATCAAAGAAGTAAAAAACCTCTATAATGAAAACTATAAAACATTAAAGAAAGAAATTGAACAAGATCTTGGAAGATGGAAAGATCTCCCTTGCTCTTGGATAGGCAGAATAAATATCATCAAAATGGCCATTCTACCAAAAGTGATCTACAGAAACAATGCAATCCCTGTCAAAATACCAATGTCATTCTTCATAGACCTAGAAAAAATCAGTCATAAATTTCATATGGAGAAACAAAAGACCCAGAATTGCCAAAGCAATTCTCAACAATAAGAACCATGCAGGAAGTATCACAATTCCTGGCTTCAAATTATACTATAGAGCTAAAGTAACTAAAGCAGCATGGCATTGGCACAAAAACAAGCTCATAGACCAATAGAACAGAATAGGAGATACAGAAAAAAATCCACACACTTATAGCCAATTGATCTTCAACAAAGGGGCAAATACATATGCTAGAGAAAAGACAGCCTTTTCAACAAATGGTGTTGGGAAAGCTGGTTATCCATTTATAGAAAAATGGAACTAAATCCATACTTCTTGCCCTGCACAGGAGTCAATTCAAGATGGATCAAAGACCTGGAAGTTAGATCAGAGACGGTAAAGCTACTAGAGGAGGGGATAGGCTCAATATTCCAACATGTAAGCACAGGTACAAACTTCCTCAGCAAGACCCCCAAAGCTCAGGAAAATAAAACAAGAATAAATAAGTGGGATGGCATTAAACTGAGAAGTTTTCAAACATCAAAGAAAACTATCAAGAGTCTAAAGAGGAAGCCTATGGAATGGGAGAAGATCTTTACCAACTATTCCTCTGACAGATGATTAATATCTAGAATATACAAAGAACTAAAAAGACTTTACACTAGAAAAATAAATAACCCAATCAAGAAATGGGCAACTAAATTGAATAGACACTTCACAAAAGAAGAGATACAAATGGCCAATAGATACATGAAAAAATGTTCAACATCATTAGCAATTAGGGAGATGCAAATCAAAACTACACTGAGATTCCATCTAACCCCAATCAGAATGGCAACCATCAAGAAGTCAAATAACAATAAATGTTGGTGAGGACGTGGGGAAACAGGAACTCCTCTACAGCGTTGGTAGGATTGCAAACTAGTTCAGCTGCTATGGAGATCAGTATGGAGATTCCTTAGAAAGTTGGGAATGGATCCACCATATGATCTGGCTATACCACTCCTGGGCATCTTTCCAAAGAGAATGAAACCAGAGAACTACAGTAATATATGCATACCCATGTTCATAGCAGCACAATTCACAATAACCAAATTATGGAACCAACCCAGGTGTCCATCAACATATGAATGGATTACAAAACTATGGGAAATACACACAATAGAATTCTACTCAGCAATAAAGAATAAAATAATGTTATTTGCAAGAAAATGGAAGGACCTGGAGAACATAATATTAAGTGAGATTAGCCAGTCACAGAAAGTGAAGGGACATATGTTTTCTTTAATATTCACAAGCTAGGGAATAACTGGGATACAAGAGGGACTCCGAATAACAGAGGAGAAACTTCAGTGGAGCCAGGGATGTGGTCTAAGGGAAGGGGAGGGGAAAGACTAAGGTTCATTATTGGAAATACATCGACAGTGTGAACATATGTGAAAATCCCAACATCAGTCTCCCTTTGTATGGGATGGGGGGAGATGGGGAAGTGGGGGGGCACCAAGTGCTGCATGCATGTATGTCAATGTCAACATGATATACATGTGAGACCATAATGCACCAATAAAAGCACATAAATATAAAAATAAGAAAAAATAAATAAAAAGAAAGAAAGCCTGGGCCCTAATGTGACATTAGCCAATCATTTCAGAATTGTGATATCTGAACTCCGAACCCTTTTGGTCTGATTTTATCACCATTTCAATCCTCCTCAGCAACTTGGTCCCAATCTCTCCTCACCCAGGTGGATTCCAGCAGAACAGGGAAGGAGGTCAGGCTGAGGAGGCATTCAGGTCTCCCCCCTACAGCAAGCCTTCCTTCTCCTGGAGGCCAGAAAGCTTCAGGCTACACACTGAGGCCCAGAGACCCTCACTCTTGCCACCTCAGGCCCCTCAGTCTAGGAGAAAGCAATGTGATATAAACATGTGTTTACAGCTAAGTGGGCTCTGATGCATCTGGCAAGTATTTGCTTTTCAAATGATAATTCTCCTTCCCCTCCCCGCAGGGGCAATGCTTAACCCAAAGCCTACCCCAGACTCTAAAACCAAATAAGTGAGATCTTTTTAGGCCAAGAGGTCTTCTGGGCACTTCCTTGGGGTCCTACAAACCTCTGCCCGGGCCCCCTGGGCGCCCCTCAGTCTCCCTTTGCATCTTTCACTTGCCAAATTTTAGAAGCAATTCCTTTTGTCTAGCAAGCAGCTGCTAAATAAAATGGGAGGGGGTAGAGAGGAGAGGCAACAGACAGATATCATATCATCAAACCTGCATGTTTGGACAAGACATTTGTTAAGAAGATCTTTGCTTGCCTTGGGGAAAGGGGGTCCATTCTTGGGTCTGATCCCATGGTCTATGTAAAGGGACCTCCACTACAGTGCTATTTCTGACAAGACCTGTGATTGATTTGCCAGTTCATTAATGAATGGACCTGGAATTGCACATTGCTCCAGCTCTAGAGAAAGCGTATGATTACAGCATTCGTGGTGGAAAATGCTATAATTAAAGATGCAAAGCAGGGTTCATCACACACCCATTCTCAGTGTTTGGAACTTCCTGAAACAGTCTCCTTTTCAGAAGTACCATTTGCAGGTGAGGAGCCTCAGGAGGTTTTCCTTCCCCTGAGCAAACAAAACAATGCAAGAGTAAGATTGGGGGCCTCCAAATCTTTATAATGAAAAAACAAAATGAGGCCTGCCTTGTCCAGTGAAAAGGCAAAAGAAGGATCTCTCAAACTGGGACTCTCATGACTGAACCTCAAGGGTCCACAGAGTTCTGGTTTGCACTCAGAAGGAGACACTTGGAAATTATGTTATAGCTCTGGAAGATCACATTGTCAACAAGATCATAGTAACATAGAGTTTACTCTCTTACTGGGTTCATGGGAGTTTCTTCTGAGTCATTAAAAATAAGTTAAAAAATTGTAAACATAATAAATATAACAACACCATCATAAACATACACTATACCTTTCCCACCAATAGCTCCAAGCAAATTGCCAGGATGCACCCACCAACCCTGCGTGAGAGCAGGTAGAGGAAATGGTCCTGGTTTTGCAAATGTAATGATGAAGAGAAAGGTTAGGTGAGCTGTCCAGGGAGAGGAGCAGGTCAGCAGGCAAATCAAGACAAAACTTGCATTCCTGGTTCCCTGTTCAAGGCTCATCCTCCACAGATCGTGCAGCCTCAGAAATGTCAAACACATGGAAGAATATCGGGAATTCGTGTTGAGACAGAAAAGACTTGGTTTCCAGTTCATAAAACCAAAGCACAAAAATGCCCTCTCTGCACCCCCACTCCACCACCATAGCCAAATGCACACTGCAGGACAGACCCTGAGCCCAGGTATCCCCAACCTGCACAACCTTTAAACATTAGCTAATAGTGAAGCCATGAGGTGCGGCCCTTTTTGCCTAGCCCCTGAGTCAAGACAGTGGTAAACAGTGGGCCTGGAGAAATGTCCACATCTGCAGAAGTCTACAGCGGGTGGAGGAGGAGGCACCATGACACCAGAAGCAGAGTCTCTTTTTTGCCCTTCCTTGATTCTAAAAATATAAAGGGGGAGGGGAGATACAATATTGAATGAGAAGTATTCTTAGAGAAAGAGAATGAGTTGCATACACCGACAATAAGACCACTGATTCCAACCTCACCAGGCTAGGAAAACCTCATTCTAAACATCCAGGCCCTTTGGCCCTCCTCAGCAAGCATTCCAGAGGCCACCTGGATTTGGACCGCATGTATGCAAATTGCGTGAATGCAGATGGACATCATGCAGATTGTTATTTTCTGTGACTTCTTAAGAAGACAGTCACTACACTGAACTAGGAGACGCTGATTTCTTGAAGTCATAGAATTCCTTGGCTCAGGGAGGAAGCCTCAGGTCATGAGTCAGCAGCTCTGACTTGGGCAAGCTCTGGGAAAGTACTTTTTAAGACCTCCAAAGAGAGATGTTCTAGAACCTTCCTCTACCACTTCTAGGGGAACTTAACAACTTTGTCACTAGAAAGTTCTTTCTTTTTTTTTTTTGCAGTACTGGGGATTGAACCCAGGTCATTCTACCTCCAAGCTATACCCGCAGCCCTATTTTTTATTCTTTATTTTTTGAAACAGGGTCTCACTAAGTTGCAGAGTGCCTCACTAGGTAGCTGAAGCTGGCCTCGAACCTGGATCCTCTGGTCTCAGCCTCCCAAATGCTGGGATTACAAGCATGCGCCACCACACCCAGCTAGAAAGTTCTTTCTTAAGAATTTACATCTTTTCAGTTGTGACTCTATTCTATCATTATCAAATGCACATTTGCAATTTTGCAAATTTCTTTTTTTTTTTTCTTTCCTTCAGAACTAGTAACCAAGGACTGCTTGGTAACAAGATAAAAGCATGTGGACTTATGGGAAACTAAATAAAAATCACAGAGAAGGACCTTTTACTAGAATCTAGACTCATGTGTCTACCTAGAGTTGATAAGAATAGTGTAATTTCCCTGGCCTTTACCTGGATTGTATGAAAAAACCCTTGTAATGTCTGCCCAAAATGATCAGTTCAAGCTAAAACAAAGAGTTTAATAGTAGTTATAGAATTTTGGGTATTCTATTCCAGCACACATTAGAATCTCTGGTATATACCTAGGTAAAACTAAAGATTCTAAAACTGAAAATTAATTGAACACTTTACTAAAGCCACTGAAATGTTCATACTTACCCCCCCCCCCCACACACACACACACATACACACACTGGCCTCAAGTTCTTGTCATAAGAATTGAGAGATCCCAACTCTTGAACCTAACGTAACCCCTAATATGCTCTGAAGCCCTGGGAGAAACAACCTTTCTGAATTTCACCTACTTTTCACTTGTGAAGTAAAGATAGCAAAATAAATTATCTTGAAAAGAACTGAGATGCCTAAGATTCTGTGGAATACTGTTATGATGATGATGGATTAAGATAAAGCTTGAACTACTTAGCTCAAAGCCTGGCATACAGTAAGTGCTCAATAAGTGTTCACACTCATTATCAGTGATGTTCACAGTCTGAGTTTACCAACGCGAAACAGAGCTTTCAGTCCTAGTCCATTGTCTATAAGAACATCATGCTTGAGCCCAGGACTGAGCAATAGGTAAATTCATACAAGTTGTAGACAACTGTGTCTATACCCAGAAGTCAGTCTGTGAAATTTTAGAATCCTGGGGAAGACTAAAAGAACAACACAAAAAGGTCCCCTGATGTTGCTAATTCAGTGTGCTCTTTTGTGGCTGGACAGAAGTACCCCTACATCAGACCATAACTGTGCCTCTTTACATAGTTGCTGAGTAACTTGGCTTTCCTCAATTGTTGCTGAGTACTACCTCACTTGGTGTACCTCATTCACCCTGCTCTCTTTACACTTCCTTTTCCTGAACATATAGAAAGACTGCATGTCCCAGCCCAGGCTCGCTTGTGACCATATGACTGAGTTCCAGCCATGAGTTTTTGTGGTAGTGATATGTCAACTTCCAGGTCCACTCCTTAGGGACATCTACAAGATAGTTGGTCCCTCTTTTTCCCTTTGGTTGCAACCGTAGAGTCCATATGTGAAAATAACAAAGTAATAAGATGGAAGCCATCTTGATTCCACATACAGGAGAGCTATCATCCATACTGGACCCAACAGAAGCAGGAAATTAGCTCTCCTAGTGTCACACCAGAGCTATGTCAGAGTTTGCTTCTGCAGCATAGCTTACTATATTCTAATTAATAAGGATTTGGAGCTTCAATGTATTGGGGGAATGGACATTTATTAAGTATCTAGAGTGTTTGTCAGATTGTGTTGCAACTCATTTCTTGACCATGAAATTTAGTGGGTTGCAATCACTACATTCTATAAAAATAAAAATTGAGTAGAAAATACTGGGGGCATTTTTTATAGTGAAGTAAAAATTGTTCCATTAAAAGTTTCTTTTAGAAGCATGTGTATGTTCCTGGCATACCTGGCTGTGCTATAAATTGCAATTAATACTGTGCTTCATGATTCAAAAAGTTGAGAGTCTCACAGCAATCTTATGAGGGCGGTAATAACCACATTATCTCCATCTTATAGGGAAGAGCCCCGATCAGCGAGGTCCAGGCGAGTTTTCAAAATCATACAGCTCGAAGCAGTGGCACTGGCATTTGGCCCAGGTCAGGGTTATCCGAAGTTTGCATGTTGAACTCCATCACAGCTAGATGCTGCAGCCCACTCCTCCCGAGCTCACAGCCTCCAGCCTTACCTGGCCCTTCGTATATATGGGGGAGGCATGTGTGAAAATTTTGGTGGATTCTATTTGTGGGTATTTTAAACAGATAGCATTGTAAAATATCACAAGTTTCTCAACCTATCTGTAAAATAGATCCATTTACATTTGATTTCTCCCAGTGGTATCCTGAGTACCAGAGAAGGAAAACCCAGAGAGGAAGGTCAGCTGATGGCAATGATGGCAAACAGGAGGGCATGATATTAATAAATTGAGAGCATGAAATTTGTAGTGGGGGGGGACAGGAGAAGCAGAATCTATTCCTATCAGACAGTCAGACAGATGAGGCAAAAATGAAAAACTTGAACTTCAAGAAGACCTATCCATCCCACCTATTCTCATTGATTCCTTAAATGCATCTGTGGACAATTCTAAAGTAAAATATGGATACTGCATATCTTTAAAATCAGTTTTAAATATTCCTGGGAGCTTTGCTCCTAAAAGTATCAATCCATGTGCTTATCAGCTTGTCTCCTATGAAGCTCGAGACCTGAGCTTGGAAACAGAAGCAGCATTCTTGGTCTAATTCTTAGGTCTAGGGGCAGGGTGTCATGGCCACCTCACCAGATAAGTGCAGGTTCACTTTCTATGGGGGTGCAGATAACTGAAGCCCTAGAGAAGACCAAACTTTAGTGACATGGGCCAGAGAGCAGGGTAGAGCCAAGTCTTTCTCTGACCCTTCACAAAGGGCCAGAATCCAAAATAGAGCTCTAGAAGGCCATCCAAGTCTTGGCAGGCAGCCTCCCAGGGAGGGAAGTTATGCTCAGTGAGTGGTGGGGTGCAGACCTCTAACCTTCTGGCCATCAGAGGACCTTCCTGCCCCTGGACAGCAAGGCCTAATAACTATGGGTCAGATAAGCAAGCAACCGGAAGCTAAGAACATTTCTCACCCACTTCATCTGGAGTCTGTACCGTTCTAACACAGCCTCACTAGGATAGCTCCAGAGACACACCTTTTTGCTTCCCTTGAGGTCTCCTGAAAAGCCATTGTCAAAAAAGGTTAGTCAGACCATCTTTGTAACCTGTGCACCCTGCCAGGGGGAGCTCTACCCTCAAACCCACCAGGCAGGCACACACAGACTCGTCATGACTCCAGCCCCTTTCCGGCTGACAGCCTGTTCCTAGAGGCAGGATCTTTCATGTTAAATATTTCCAGCTCAAATATTCCATCAGAAACGTGTGGGCCCCATCTGCACTCACATGTCCCAGCACGGCCTCACCCACAGCCCTCCCCATTACCTCAAGGAATCACAGTCTGATGTTCTCTTCAAGAAGGGAAGATGTTACCCACTAACCTAAGGAGTGTATTTAAAAATTGCAACTGACTGCCATGGTAAATTCATGCTTTTTTATGATAGATAATATTTCAGAGACACAGTCCTGAATGGAACAAAAAACAGTCTTTTTAGAAAAACAATTTGTGTTCAGAAACTCAGCTGCCCAGCTCTCAGCTATTACTTCTGGAGAGAGAACACATTCTGAATTCCTGCACAGGCGACCGAGTCAGCCAGGCAATGGTGCACACACACCGACTCTGTGTAACTTATACCTACAGCGGGAAACTCCAGTCACGGTGCCGCACCTTTAAATCTCATTAAGCCCCTTCTAGGTATCAAAGGTGGCCAGTGGTGCCACTTCCTGAGCCCTGTCAAGTGTGGGTTACAGGAAATTGACAAAAGAGCTTCCATTAGCCCATCCAAAATTCACATGGCCTATTATTAAGATGCTGCCTAGTTTGATCACCCTGTTAATCTATCAAAACTCCAAAAGGATAATCTTTTAAAAGCTTCCCCCTTTCCCACCCTCCCAGCCCCCAACTCCTTTTTTTGTGGCTTCAATCAAGGTAAGTTGATTTTGCACAAAGTTTGGGGAAGAGACATGCTGGTAGCTGGTAGCTGACAAAAAACAAACAGGAGACTTTTCTACCTGGAAACTGTTCTCTTTGATTCAAGACTGGATGTCACCACTTCATAAACAAAGAAGATGATTAAAAAATGCACCCCCTTTCTCTCTCTCTCTCTCTCTCTCTCTCTCTCTCTCTCTCTCTCTCAACCCAGATTCTTCTCACAGTACCTGGCATTCTCAAAAAAAAAAAAAAAAAAGTAGGCACACCAGAAGAATACTCAAAGGGATTACGTGCTCTTTGCTGGTTTTGTTTTATAAGCCAGGGGCCATTGGAAGATAATAGAGCCTCCTGTCCAGGTGTCCCTGCTTGGCAAAATAATGGACGCAGATTGATGTGATCTAGAAGTAAAGAACATTAACACCTTGGGACCCCTGGCAGGCACACTGCCAGGCAGGCTCCAGGGAGGCCTTGAGGAGCCCAGCAAAACTCACTTGCACCCCCTGCCATCTCGGGATAAGTGCTTTTCTTTGGGGACCAGCCTGTAGGTGAAGCCCCTCCCCCTCGCAACAGAATGGGACCTGAGATGGACTGCCTGCATTATTGATTTAAGACAGCCAGCTGACAATATGCTGCATCTCCTTTTATTTATTTCTACGAGGTGCATCTTTCTCTAAACTGAATTGTCTTTGATTTAAAAGCCGGGGTGTCTTCCCCCTCTCTACTCCCCCCTACAAGGAAACTGAATCCCATCTCCACACAGCTGCTCAAAGGCAGCCTGGCGGCTGTTACCTACTGAGGCGCGCTTTTGTGCCGCCAAAGGAGAGACAAGGACTGGCTGTGAACGTGATTTTTGATCATCCTTGTTTAAATACACTGCGTGTCAGGGAAGTTTGAAGAACATTATAATTACAAAATATATTCCCATGCCGTAATCAGTATTGTTTGTTAGAGTGGACTATGGCAATAACGCTTTCAATAGGTAATCCACGCAACTTGCAAACACCTCTTTTACTTGTGTGTTTAAGGACTACACAGGGAAGCAGGAGAACAAACAAAAGGGGAAGCCAGCTCACCCTCTCTAAGATGGCAATAGTAAGGACACAGTGAATGAGCTGTCCCCACCTTCATAGCCCAAACTCCCTGGCCTAGAATCCTCAATTTTACCTCCACCTGTGTGGAATCCCACAGAACACAATCTGAGCCAGGAAAGCTTCCACAGTCACCTTCAAGCTCTTTGCACCCACATGTATGCGTGCACGTGTGTGTGTTCTTAAGGAACCAGGGAAGGAAACAACAAAGATCACCAAGACACCTGGATGGCACTTCACTGTCTTTAAGAGGCAGATTGGACATGAATTTTATTGTATCCTGTTTTATTTTTGTGGTACTGGGGATTGAACTCAGGGGTATTCTACCTCTGAACTACACCCCAGAGCTTTTAATATTTTTTATTTTGAAACAGGATCTTGCTAAGTTGCTGAGGCTGGCCTTAAACCTGAGATCCTCCTGTTTCAGCCTCCCAAGTACTGGTATTATAGGCATGCACCAGGACCAGCTTGGATAGTAATTTTTAAAGATGTCCCTAAAGCTAGGTGTAGTGCCATATACCTGTAATCCCAATACTTGAGGGGCCAAGACGGAGAATCACAGGTTCAAGGACAGCCTCAGCAATTTAGCATGACCCTGGTTCAATCTCCAGTACTCCCCTCCTCCAAAAAAAAAAAAAAAGGTCACCAATGCACCCTTAGCCTTCCTTTCACTTTGAAAATGGTTCGCAAACCTACCCATTCAGCTTGTCCCCACCCCTGGGTCAGTCTCCTTCATGTTCACCTCCTGCAGGGTCCTAGCTTTGACAGCAGGATTATCACCAGCACTCCAAGGACCCGACCGAGTTGGTGGCCTTCCTGGAGTCCCTTGGGAACCATCAGAGGCAAGCTTCAGGAGAGGGACACCCTCCTTCCACCTGTGGAGTCAACTCCACAGTTTTTAACCTGCCGTCCATGCTGTCCAGGCCAGACCCAGCCTTATGTTTCAGTCTCCTAGAAAAGTCCTCTTCACAACCCCACATCCCACTGCAGTCCCTGCCACCCACTTTTGCTTGTGCCTTTTCTCCTGCTCTGAGAGCCTCCCCTGCTCTCTGGCTCTGTCCTGGGTGGTTCATACCGAGGCCCAACTGTCTCCCACCCCCACCCTGGAACTCCACACTGGGACTGGCTCTAGGGTCTGTGACACAGGGAGTCACAGAATTGTAGAGAGGGAAGGGACCTCAGGCATTATCAAATGCAGCACCCTTCTGTACTGCTGCAGGTGAGGAGTCCAAAGGGTAGACTCAGGTTCCCCAACCCCCAGGCCAGTAGATTTGCTTTTGAGCTGTGTAGCTTCGTGAGCTCCTGGAGGGCAAGCTTCCAGTCTGCCCCTCCTCTTTGGTGCCCTTCCCTGCAGGGGGACAAGAAATGCTGGCAAATAAAATCTTTGCTGTCAGATTGATTGAGGTCGACTGACAACTTTGAGGCTATAAGTTTTCTTTTTATTATCTACAATGAACAGCTTTCTCCAAAATAAATTACCTATTATTTGAAAGTCAAATTGTAGTAGGATGTGGTGGTGCACACCCGTAATCCCAGTACTTGGGAGGCTGAGACAGGAGGTTCACAGATTTGAGGTTAGCCTCAGTAATTTAGTGAGAACCTCAGCAACTGAGTGAGATCCTGTTTCAAAATATAAAACAATAGGACTGTGGGTATATCTCAGAGGTAGAATGCCTCTGGGATTCTTTAAAAAGAAGAAAAAAGCCAGGTTTTCTTTATCCCTTTTCCTTCTTTCTCTCTACCCCTCATCCCCCCCCCCCAACATACACAGAACTGAATCCTTACCAAGGCAATAAATGTCTTCATTGGTGTCCTTAATCATCATAGTTTTTCTTCCCAATTGTAGCACCACTAGCTTTCAGTTCAAGATCCCAAGTTCTGGATTATGTACCCCAGAAGAAACAAAATCAAATGCCAAGAGACAAGTTACCAAGGGGAGGAAGCAGGAGCCCTGCCCCTCGCTGAGTCCTGGTCCATGCTCAACAGCCAGCGGCAGACCCCACACTAGCAAGCATACTCACCTACTTCTAGTCCCTTGATCCCTCTAAGTGTATGGCTCAACTTCACTGGATCATATCTGCTTCATTCTCATAGTTTGGAATCATTTTTTCTTCTGAACAGTGCCACCCAATTTATTAGGAAAGACATGAGAACACATGAATATGTGTTAAATTCAAAGGTTACATCATGAACTCAGGTTGGCCCTGGAAGGCTTCATGGAGGGAAGAGAGCTAGAAATGGGCTGGGCCTGGAGAGACAAACTGGATTTGCTCGGAGCCTCCAATAGAGAACAAGAGGAGACAAGGGCACAGGTGTAAGATCCAATATGGCAGAAGACAAGCAGGGCCAAACATCAACTACAGAAATTCCTCAAACACACCCAAATGCTCAGCAGAGATGTAGTCAAGAGGTTTCCCATCATCACTGGAGTTGGTAGGAAGAAGGAGGAAGAGAAGGTGGGAGGTGGCATACTTCTGAGAAGACAAAGCTGCCAAATGTTAGCCCCAGGACATGGCCAAAGGCAGAGGCCTTCGAGCTGTGCTGTGTCCGGAAGGCCCTGGGGACATTCTCCCTGCCTGCGTCCTTCTCCCCGCCAGCACTCGCCACAGAAGGCATGATGAAATATTAATTCTATCTGATCTGGGGCCACCCAGGCAGGATCATGTCACATGATACTTTAATGACCACAATTCAGACACGCAGCCTGGCTGTGAAGAGGAACTCTTCTCCCAGCCCAAGTCCAAAAAAGTATTCCTGTTACAGCAAGGGGCAGAAAGCAGGGCTCAGAAATTGAGCGTGGGGTCCCAGCGGTGCTCCAGGCCCCCCAAAGCCTGCTTCTGTCCGTGCAGGATAGAAAGGCACTTTCCACCTCGTCCCTCCTCTCCGCTAAAGTGAGCTGTTCCTCAGCGTATGGTGTCACTCCAGAACTAATAAAATGTGAAAGTCTAATTGTATTAGCAATTTCCCATCATATTCTATTAATATGTATCATATTGGTATCCATTTTCACTAATGTGACATGAAAGGCAGTAATGTGATTACTTTTTTAGTGCAAACAAATGCTAATGTAATTAAATGTTGACCGCCTAGGCTGGGAAATAGGGCAACCAGCAGGTATTTGGGACTTTCTTCATCTAAAAGAAAGAAAGGAGGTGGGCCAGAAGGAGTTGTCAGTCTCTCCAAAATATCCCCAGAGTGCCAGAGAAATCCATGAACAAAGCTTGCCAAGCAAGGAGCTCTTCCCTAGGACAGTGCCTGGCACACAGTAGGTCACCAGGGCACAGTGGAGGCAATGTGATAGAGAAGTAAGAGCATACCATTGATGTAGAGATGGCTTTGGGCAAGTAAGTTTCTTTATGTCTTAGTTTCATCATTTGAATAATAACATTGAGATAATAACAGCACCAAGCTCAGAGGGCTCTTAGAATTCAGCAAGCCCATGCTCAGAGAGCACTGGGCACAGAGTCTCCATCACATAGTAAATGCTCACTAACTGTTAGAAGTTGTTGTGGTGGTAAATACAGGAACAGGATCATCTAAAGCTTTTAGCCCAACAATGTTGATTCTTATTTAGCATATAGCCCTTCCAAATATGCCTCTGTTGTCCTGGAATAATGTACCTTCTTTAGAAGACTCAGAAGAAAATACTGCAAAGTACAAGGAGATCCAAATGTGGTGGCACATGTCTGTAATCCTGTAGTTGGGAGACTGAGACAGGAGGATGTCAGGTTTGAGACCAGCCTCAGCAACTTAGCAAGACTTCTGGCAGTCTAGTGAGACTCTGTTTCAAATTTTTAAAAAAAATTTTTAAAGGGCTGAGGGTGTCACTTGGAGGTAGAATGCCCCTGGGTTCAATTCCCAATGCCACAAAAAAAAAAAGTACAAGGAGAGAAAACATGGAAATGGAAAGCAAGCATACCCACATACTTTTCTGAATTCAGCCCACTGCTGGGCTTAGTAACTAAGAGTTTTAAGCTCAAATTTCCAAAATGAACAAGTACCACTTTGGCATGTACAAAAATGTTGCTGTTGTTTTCCCTGAGGCCCTTTGTCCCCTCTTCCTGCCAGGTTCAGAAGTGAAAATTCAAGAGCCCTTTGCACCCTACAGACTGCCAACAAACAAGGGAATATTTAACTGGAGGCTTGGATGTTGCCAGGGACACAGAGAGTGGGTATAGTGACCACCAAGCACCTGTGACCCAGGCTCCAAAAAGCAGGGTGGCATCCCTGGTGACATGTGGCAAGAAGGTCCTTCCTAGACTCTTCCATCCAGGGCTCATGGAGAGGGAAAGCCGGGGACCAGGAAGAGGAGAGGACCAGGCTCAGGGAGATGCCTCCTGTGGTTTCCTTGCAGGATCAAGGCAGAGTAAAGGCCCCAGCTACCCAAGGCCACCAGAGCAACTTCTGTCCAAAGTGGTACCAGATCATTTCCAAATTCTCTCCTGACCAGAAGAGCGCCTGGCACTATAAACACAGGCCTGAGAGAAGCAAGCCATTTGCCCATCAACTCTAACCTCCTACAAGCAAATAACTCAAAACTTTCCCATCTTATAGCATCTCTAAAAGAAAAAAAACTTTCCCTTCGATATTAGGAAAGTGTATTTATAAAAAGGAAATGTTCTTGTCTGAGGTGCTTGGGGTCCTTCAGTGCCAGAACACATCAAAATTTTCATTTTCCACTCCAGAGAATTCCATACATTTGGAGACTTATCTAACTCGCAATTACAATGGGCAGGTCTTTTCATGAATGAAGTCTATGTGCTGAGCATTGTGCTAAATTTTTTAATACTCGCATCAACCTTCTGGGTGGGATGGGGGTGGAGGCTGTTAACCTCATTTTCAGGCAAGGAAGCTGAGATTCAAAGAAATATTAAGTGACTTGCCAAAGATGAACAGCCAGGGAGAGACAGAACTGAGACTGGAATCCAATCTGACCCTAAACCTAGTCTTCTCCAGAGAATACCACCTTGGTGGGAGATGCCTTTTCTTAGCAAAGTTGCTAGAAGCTCACTGAGAGAAGGGACTGAGTTTTATCAAATCCAGTGGAACTGGAAGCTCAGGCTTTAATTCCTGCCTCTATCCCCTCCGGCTCTGTGAACCTGAGCGATACCAGGCCAAGGCAACTGGGTCATTTAAAGTCTGGACCAGGACACATCTGAAACTGGAAGGGAGAACTAATCAGACAGCAGCTGTGACAACACACAAGCCAGTACTAGCCCGAGGACATGGAGACTGCTGGTCACTCTGAGCTTCCCACACTCAACTGCAAAGGAGGAATATGGGTGAAATCTCAAGGTCACCTCCAGGCCTGAGCACTTAGATTCTATGGCAATAGTAAACGGAGAAATATATGCACCTGGATAGCTCACCTGGACACAGGCCAGATCCTACTGAAGGTCAGTTGAGTGTGCTACAAAACACTTCAGAGTCGTCTGTAATCTTACTGACTGTATCCTTCTTTGGAGTTGGTTTAACTTTCTGCTCTGATTTTTACCTATGTTTCAACAATCTAACTCTATATAAATACACATCTTTTAAATAAAAAATGGATATCCATGTTCTGCCTGTTGGCCTGCACGGTGATTTTTCTCAAGTAAGCAGATAGACATTTGCCTAATAAGGTGATAGCTGCATAATATTCCATCACAGGGATGAAATCAGACATCTCACCATTTCCCCTATTACCAGACATTTACCTTGTAACCAACTCCTTCAGAAACCAACTATAAAGATGTCATAATACACATGTCCTATACAGATACAATACTCCTACTATTATTTTATTCTTAGGTGCTGGATAAAGACATTTTAAATTCTAACAGATCCAGTCAAAATATCCACCTAAAAGGCTGTATCAATTTACACTCTCATTCCCACCAACACTATATTAATCCACTCATTGCCCTGCAGTCTTACCAGCATCAAGTTGTTTTCATTTCTGTCAATCTGCTAGGTGAAAAAAAAAAGACACGTTTTGTTGCATTTATACTTCTTTATAGCCAGGGAGGTTGAGAATCTTTCCAAACATTTATCAACCATTGGTACCATTCTATAAATTACCTGTTTGTATTTTGCCCATTTTTCTACAGATGTTTGTCATATTAAGCATATTAGTCCTTTGTGTGTCATGCAAATATCTTTGGTTGGTTGTCTTTCAATCTTTCTTAGGTCGTCCTTTGTCTCTAGTTCTCTTATGGAGTCCTACATTTCCATTCTTTCTTCATGAAGGCCTCCGTGGTCCTGTCTTCCTCTGAAGGGCATCCTACCCCCAGGTTTCTCATGACGGTGTCCATAGTGGACATTCAGAGCATTCATTGGAAGGCCCCTAGAGTCAGAAAGAGAGGCTGCAGGAACTAAGTCTCACAGCCCTGCAGGAGATCACGGGCAGCCAGGCGTCTGCTTTTCTCCCCAAGTTCCCCAAGGCTCAGAGAAGAGTGGACCCACATCACGAAGGTTGGTGTCCTCTTTCAGAATTTCAGTAGAAGGACAAACATTCCTAGGAATCTCAAGTTTCATGTTAACAATTCATTAGAACTTTGTTTTCTACTTCATAATTTATTGGTGTTTATTTTTCTACAAAAGTAATATTTTGATTACTAACAATTAAATTCTCTAACTTCTGCTTGAAATCAGTCCAGGTTGGGAGTAGCACTGGGTCTCTCCAACAGTAGGGGAACCCCAGATGAGGTGCACCAGGGTAACAGGCCCTGCCAGCTCTGCCAAGAACACTGTCACTAAAACCAGAGCCAAGCTGTGAGGGGGACAGGGCCCAATGGACAGGTTCCACAGATTGGGGAGCTTAAAGTTCCTTCCAAGACATGCTGGGAATCTGAGCAGAAGGCTGGGCCAGAGGGGAGGAGAGTCTGGGTTTCTGTTGCCTCCCCTCCCCTTCTTCCATGTGTCCTGGTTCCTTTTCCTTTCTTCCACTCACACCAAACTTTTCTCATGCTCTCCAAGCTCCCTCAGTTGCCACACAATTTTCCACCATCTTCTGGGATGGGGCATCTTTGTTCCTACTGGTCTCCTCACAGCCACAAATCATAGACCTGCACCCAGCCATCTGAAGGGCCTGGCAAGCAAAGCCCTCCTTCACTGAGGCCCAGGAGGCACAGAGCCTGGCCTCTTCCACAGGCAAACACCCTGGCTGAGGGCCGAGGGCAGACAAGGTGCTGAATGCTCAGAGGCCAGCTAATGATGCTGTTTCCTGAGGTGCAAATTGGAGCTCAAAACAAAACTGCTTCCTAGGGCTCTGGAGAGAATTAAATGAGTTGATATCAAGTTCTTCAAATGGTATTTGTCACAGAGTAAGCACTCAACAAACGTTATCTATAACCCATATATTATCCATTAGTGCTGAGGGTTTGCCAATCAGACAGTGGTTCTTGGACCACCTCTTCCATCAACAAAAATAAGCGGCCCTGTGTCCCAGTGTTAGAAAGCCAGGATGGGGCAGGGCTGAAGGGGCGGGGTATGTAACCAGCTTGCTTGTCGGGAGCACTTCATTCTAGTTTGTTCCAAAAGAGCCGTAGGAGGCAGTGTCTTGGTTTGCATCACTCCCAGCAAAAAGGATTTGGATGACATGCAGCAGCTGCCTCTGGTGATTTGGCTTTTCAAATGGACTTAGCTGGTGTAAGTGTGCTGTCTTATAGTCCTTCCGTTGGAGTGATCCTGAATGTGAGCTCTCATATTTGTAACCCTTTCCTTTCATTTTTTTTCTTTTGTATTTTTGTTTTCCTGCAGTACTGGGGATGGAAACCAGAGGCACTCTAACCTGAGCTACATTCCAGCTCTTTTTACATTTTATTTTGAGACAGGATCTCATTAAATTGCCCAGGCTGGTCGCAAACTTGTTATCCTCCCGCCTCAGCCTCCTGAGTCTCTGGGGTTGCAGGTATGTTCTGAAGCAGCACTTCAAAGTGCCAGTGCAGAACTGCTGTCATGCCAGTGCCTGTGTGTGTGTGTGGGGGGGGGGGGGGGTCCCAGTCCCAGCATGGCCCTATCTCTTTCTAAATGACAAAAGATCAAGGCTTTCCCAAAGCCAAAATGAGAGGAAAGGGAACTGAGCTTTCTGAGGTATTCACTATCCATGTACACAGTCCATTGTGTACTCACGTATGTACACACACACACACATACACCTTTACCTCTGCCAGATTATAAACTGCAAAGCCCCACAAGTCATGAACTCTTCTAAGGGGCCAGGGGAGAAAGGCGTGTGAGGAAGATAACAACAGTTATGTCAAATTTCAGACATGAGCAGGGTTTTTTTCTTTTTGGAGGGGGCTCTTCAAGCCGGGGGTTTAGGATGGAAACGCTGACAGCCCCTTAGAACTAAAGCAACTCGACTGGGTGCCACTATAATAAATCAGAATCAGTTATGTAAAGTGTAAAATTATCATTTGGAAATCACTCTCTCTGAATAATTCAATCATTGACTTTCACATCAAACAACCATTTCAACCACCCACACACACAGTTCAGTCTCACACTGGTCTTAAACTCTCTTTAATTATCGGCATTAACCTATCACATTACTATTTCATTCCTATTTCATCCTGGGGGAGGGGTCAGTGATTATGATAAATCACAATGAATGAGAAGGACTTTCAGCTGTCCTTCCACACAGCTCCAGAGTTCTCTTGATCTGACGGTGACAGGTCTGCTTTTGTCCCAGGAAGGGGACAAGGACAGATAAGCAGCCTCCCTCTTGACAAATGCATTACAGATGCCAGTCAGGGAAAAAAAAAAAAAAACAGGCCAAAATATGCTTTGGAATCCAGCTCTACCACTGAGCATGGTTAGCTCCTGTGCCTATACCCCAGACTGAGCAGAGACATCTACTTGTCCCTGTAGTTGGTGGACAGGACATGGAGAACCAAGTAAACAAGTATCACCAACATATACCCCACAAGGCATATTACCTCATTATGCAACCATGACCCTAAAATAACAGTAATTTTTAAAACACACATTTGTTTCAAGCTAATCACTAATACCCCCTACCCCCAAGAATAACTTAGCCACCCAAGGTGATTCCTATTTACATTCTTCCAGAAAAGTTTTGGGCCTTGCCTCAGTCACCCACAAGCAAATGGGACCGAGGGAATGGACATGAGGGAGATACTTCATTAAGGAGATGATGTTTCCCCCATTGCCAGGTAGGAGTCCAGCTTCCTAGCTCTGCATTTGAAGCCCCCACCAGCCTCTCTTTTGCTTTCACCTCTTAGAACTTCCAGCTTCAATAGGATCACCCTAAGGAAACTTCAAGTAGAGGGAAAAGATGTCTCCATAAAGGTGTCCATTGCAACATCCTATATAGAAGAGGAAAACAGCTCAAATATTGACTGAAGTGTGTAGGTTAAATAAACTGTGTCACATCCATTCAAGAAAGTGCATTTCAGCCATTGAAGATCGCATTGAATGTGTGTGTCAGCGATGGAAAGCTGGTCATAATATATCATTAAAGGAAAGAACACAAAGTCAGGTGACTCGCAGGAAATCACATAAACACGTTTGATTCTATTTTTTAAATAATTTGATTGGTGCATTGTAATCATACATCATAGTGAGATTCGAAGTGGTACATTTATAGATACACATGTCACGTGGTGTGTGTGTTTCTCTCCGCATGCCCCCCTGCCCTCCTTGTCCCTTCCCACACATGTTAGTGAGGTTGGTAGTGAGACCTTCATAGATGGACATAGCATTCTTTGAACTGTTTCCTTCATCAAGTCTCCTTTTTCCCCTCCCCACCTCCATTTCCCAATTCTCTTCTGCTATTCAACTGCTCTCCTCATTTATCTGAAGTCACTTTTCTTTCCTATTTTCTCTCTAGCTTCCACATATGAGAGAAAACATTGACTTTCTGAGATTGGCAGATTTCACTTAGCATAATGTTCTCAAGTTCCACCCATTTTCCTGCAAATGACATAATTTTGTTCTTCTTTATAGCTGAGTAAAATTCCATTGTGTGTATATACTAAATTTTCTTTATCCATTCATCTTTTATAGACACTTAGGTTGGTTGATTCTATTTTTAAATATGTAAGAAGAAGAAAAAATTATGTTAGGTAAGTTCAAATTTTTAATAATGGTTGTATCTAAGTAGCATTATTATAGGGGATATTTCTTTCTCATTTTCTACATTATTTATCTCTGTATTTTCTAATTAGTTTACAAAGGATCAGTTAAATAGGGTGGTTGAAGCCACAGACCTGAAGCCAATCTATTTAGAGTCAAATCAAGTTCTGGCACTTAGGGATGTGACCTCAGCTAAGGTATTTAACATTCTAGTGCCTCAGCTTCTTTATCTGTAAAATGGGAAAATAATAAAGCCCCTAGTACCATGGCCAGAGTGTTATAAATATTTGGCAAATGCTTGCTGTGATTATTAAAATAATCACATATTTCTTGTGTAATTGGAAAAAAAAAGGGCCCTCACACCAGCTGTGAGATCTTAGCCACATTCACATGTCTCTGAGTGCATTTCCTCAATAGTAAAATGAGCAGATTAGATAGATGACCTGAAAGGCCCGTCCTCGCTCTGTGATGGCATAATTCAACAGGGATGCTTCTAGTGGGCCCTGAATGGAACACAGAGGTGAAAGGGGACATGTCAAAGCAGCCTTCGACCAGGACTGGTGGGAAGAGGAGGTGAGGGAGCCCGGGAGACCAGTCAGAGCCCAGGCCTGTGTGCAGGCTTGGGGGTGGGGGGGGAGGGACCTGTGCCAGAGTTAGCCAAGGCGAGTCGAGTCACTGCTACGCTCTACTATTGTGATTAAGTGACTGGCTCCTTTTTTTTTTTTTTTCCAAAAGTCAGATTCTAGCTTAGAGAACCTCAGGGACCATTTTAAAGAAAAGTTATCCCTTTGTTTTTAGTTGTAATTAAGTAGGTATTTTATAATTTTTAAATGGTGCAATTTACATGTCACTTCCATGATGTGCTGGGCACCCTTCGCCAGAGGGAGAGAGTGTAAGTAAGTGTAAGAAGACTGCTGTGTATTATTTTGTGATTAGAGAAGTGCATTTATGTAATTGTGATAGAATGGAGATACTAGGATATTCTGAGACTTCATTAAACACGCCAAAACTTTCACAAATTTAGTTGGAGCCAAAGTTTATTCGTGTTAAGATTTCATTCATCCTTCTTCCCATACTTTGACAAAATGTTTAAGTTAGTTTCTCATTTTATTTGTCTACTGAGTTCCCTAAGTTAGGGAAATTAGTATTGTGTGTGTGGTTTGATTTAATTAGCGATTGGGGAAATCGGCCTGGCATGTTTCATGGAAGCTTGGGGAAATTGTCAATTAGTATTGTGTTAATTGGTGTCTGCCGTCCTTGCTTTTTAGTTTTTAACCCCTTTTACCTTGTTCCCTCTTTCAGTATGTAAAATCTGGCTGTTTATTATTCTTTAAATAAAGGATTAATTGCCTGAATTCCTGCCTCTGCTCCGTGTCCTTTCTCTCCCCGAGCAGATGGGGAGTTGGGCAGGCCCGTGGTGGCGGCCTTGTTTCTTTCAGGCCCTGGTCCTGCCTGGCACGGGAGGAAGCTCTGCTGTGCGGCCCACGCTCAGCCTGAAGCTTCCTCTCTGTTGTTCTCAGAGCCCGGTGGAACCTCTCTGTCCACAGTCACTGCTGACCTCCCCAGCTCCCAGGAGACCCCACTGCTCATTTTTTCTGGAGTCCATGGATGGCACATTGAATCTGAACACTCACTTATCTGACCTAGTTAGCATCCTCCTCAAGGGAAGGAAGAGCATACATTTATGGAGTACCTCCTGGCAGTCTGGCTCTTTAAATGCCATGGCCTCCCCAAAAGGTAGGTTTACAATAAGACAGCTGGGATTGAACCCATTTGTGAAGCTCAAGATGAGACTTTGTCCATTCTATTCAAAGTAGTATTTCCAGAGTCCAGACCCTTGTGATCTGTGTGGCCTTGGATCACAAGTATGGGTATCTGCTGGGAGCTTGATGAAAATGCAGTGTCAAGCTCCAGTGGGCTTTACCAAGTCAGTGGCTGCATTTATAAACTACCCAATTGACTCATGTGATATTAAATGTGATAAGCACTGGCCCAGCACCTCACTTGGTCTGTGTTAAGCCTAAAGCTTGACTCTGTTGCTAGAGCACTTGCTGCATCTCAGTATCCGTCATCTTATCTTTCCATAGGCCTAGAAACTTTGAACACTTAGCTGTCCAAATAAAGAAAACACTTCTCAGACTCCTTTGCAGCTAGGTTGTCATCATGGGACCAAGTTCTGGCCAAGTGAAAGTAGAAGTTACTTTTTAGCTAGCATTCTACTCACTTCCATCTCTATCTATGCTACTGCTTGGAACCTAGCTGTGACCAGGAGGATGAGGGATATTGGGGCAGCAGAGTAAAAACGTGGAAGACTAGGATCCTGGCACCTTGATGGGGCAGGGCATCCTATTTACCCTCTACTGAATCCCCATGTTCCAAACTTCGTTTGAATCACTTTTCTTTTGGGGTGGAGGTCACAGAGTCCTGTCACTCATAGAGAAATCTACATTTGTCCAATAACAAAGCCAAAGCTCATCATGTCTACATAGCATAGTGCTTCCCAAAGGCAAGAAGCACCTCAACGGAGATACCTATGGAGTGCAGAACAAGGACCAGTGAGCAGAAGTTCCTTGAGGACAGGTCAACTCGATAAAGTGTCCATGGATTGAGCTGCCCAGCAATGAGATGACTTAGCTGTCCCACTGAGCAGCAAGCTTCTGCCCCTGGAAATGTTCACACAAAGGCTATGGGGCTACCTTCCCTGAGTACTGCAGAGGTGTCCTGGGTGTAATTTAAAGTCCTTCCAACTCTAACCTCTTTTCTTCAAAGCACTGTAGCAAAACAAAAGTACATACTCAGGGCACAATGCATTTTAAATCTTGAAATGTGCCCTTTTCACTGAGCCAAGTTAGGAACTTCTCTCCTAGTTACTTTTGATCCTTTATCACAAGAACCCTGTGTCATTTATTTGTCCATTGCCACAGAAGCCCATCCATACTCCCCTCTTTACTGGGAGATAAGAGACTTGCTGGGGCTGAGTTTGCAAGCTACACTTCACAGACTCTCCAGCAGCTTTTGGCTAGATTCTGCCAAAGGGAGGCACTGGTAAGAGACCAGAGGTGGCAGAAAGAGAAAAGTGTCCTGCTCTTTGCTTGGACATCACAAGCAGCTCTGACACTGACTAGCAGTTGTCCGAGCCACACTAAGATGGAGTGATTCCCAGCTGCTGTCCCCTGGGGGGGAGCTGCATCCTGGTCAGTTCTAGCAGTGCAGCCCATAGCTCAGTGCTCAGGTGCAGGCGCTAGTCCAGGGGGCATTAGCAGCTTCCTAGTCTAAGGCTATGGACACTTCTTTCCTCTGCTTCGTCACAATTATCCATCTTCTCCCTGTCACTCCTCCAGCCCTTCCTATACTTCATAGCCAATCCCTGCATACAATCTCCTCTATGTGAAATACCTCTGATGGCTCCCATTTTCTAGGCTGGACTCTGAATGATGTAATCGATAGCCTTCAAGGGTCTCTATTCTCCCCTGAGGCCACCAGAGTGCATGCCAGAAGGAACCATAGGTAAAACCAGCGCCTGGCGGCAGCAGCAACATCACCAACCCTCCTGCCCTGCCTTGGTCCCTGAGCTGCTGTCTATCAGGGAAGACCAGCCTGCTACAGAGCCTTCAAGTTAACACTCAACAGTCACATCTGATGAAGCCACTCCAAGACAGATCTATGGCTTCAATTTCTCGCTAGTGTTTTAGCTCCCCAGGCTAGTTGTCATGTAGCTGGTCTCACTGAGAGGACAATAAGGGACCCATTTTTCAGAAATTGGCTTGTGCCAGCAGAACTCCATTTCCACATGATATTTATCAACAAGAAACCCTCAAACATATCCCCACACCCCAGTCCCCTAGCAGATTTAACTAGTAGACAGCACCCATTTATAAACAAGCAAATGAAACCCTTCTCTTTGATAAGGAGAGCAGAAGAAGTCTCTGCTGCAGGTTTTCTTCGAGGGTCCCCCTGAGAGAGAGAGGATTCTGGGAGGCTGTCTCTGCCAGTCCTGCCTTCTCCAGCTCAGATACCAGAAGAGTTCTGGGGCCAGTTGGTGGTTGGGGTGTGTGAAAGTGAGAGAGGGATCAGAGAACCAAAATAAGGAAGACTGTAGACACTTCTACTCAACTCACTCCATCCTACTCTATAAAATACACCAGCAACTGAACTATAGCCACCACCCCTTAAATTAGCCCATTGGACTGCCAATCAATGGCTTCGGTAGATGTAAACTCCCATCAGAGCAATACATTTTAATATATTTCTCCTGATGCACCAGACCTAGAGCATGGTCCAGAGTTAAACATGATCCCAGGACCTATCGTTCTCCAATTCCCCTTATGTGCCTTTAAGAGACTGATACTTGGGAGGCTGAGATGAGCATTGCAAGTTCCAAGCCAGCCTCAGCAATTTAGCGAGACCCTTGCTAGTTTCAAAATATAAATAAATAAATAAGCCAGTCAGTCAGTCTGGGGGTGTAGCTTAGAGGTAGAATGCCCCTGGGTTCAGTCCCCAGTATAACACACAAAAAAGAGAAAGAGAAAGCAAGAATGAGAGAAAGAGAGACTAACTGAGCTACTCCAAAGAATTTTGAAAAACACTCAGGGAAAATGGGGTCCATTGTGGGACATGGTTATGAATATTTAAATTTTGCTTACCATTTGTTGATGAATCTTAGAACATCCTTAATAATTGGGGATGAGCCTGGAATCAGTACATTGATTCTTTACTAAAAATCAGTGTGTATTTGCACAAGTTCCTCTTGGTAATAGGGTCAGTTTCAGTGGGTGCTGGGTTCTGGCTCATTCACAAGGAGAGCAGGTGACCGTTCACACACAGGTCTCAAAACACCCAGCTTTTATCAGATGAGGGTAGACTGAGACCTTGGTGATAGCCAGGAACTCTGGAGTCCCCTGGGGAGGCCTAGCCACAATCTGGCTGCTACCCATGTGTTTCTATGCAGCTCTCTCATCACTAAGCAGGACTTTCATTCCCCAGTGACAATTTTGCTCTATCCAAAGCAATCTCTGGAACTGAAATCAGAGTTGAACCAAATTTGCCAACTTTATCTTCCCTTTCTATGTAATCCCTCCATCCATCTCCTTTTCTCTTCTCCCTGCATCTCCATCCTAACATCCTCCAGAGAGCTCACGGAAGCACCAGCAGTAAGAGGCACAGCACAGAACCAGGGGCATTCTACCTCTGAGCTACACCCCCAGCCCTATTTTTTTATTCTTTATTTCAAAACAGGGTCTCAGTTAATTGAGGGGGCGCTCTCTAAGTTGTAAGGCTGACCTTCAACCTGCCATTCTCCTGTCTCAGCCTCCAAAGTACTGGAATTATAGGCATGTGCCACCATGCCTGGCTTCTTTTTTATTTTCAAAACTTATTTCAAAAGTTTTCACTTGCATGACTACAGCACAGTTCACATGCTCAAATGTTCCCCTCCTCTCCACTTGCCCTCTACTCCCACCATTAGACATCCATGTCCTCCCAAGCCACAGGACACAAGGCCTGGGACACCTCCTCGATTGCTGTGGCTTATTTCTTTGTAACATCCCACATCAAGTGTCCTGTCTCCATCCCTCACCAGCACCTCAAGTCAGTCCCTAGGGACCTCTCTTCTGGACACTAAATGGCTCCCAGCTGTCCTCTTCATCTTATCACCTCAGTTCTCAATTCACGAGCAGGTGAACAGCCACAAGACTCCTTTGCCAGCAGCTGCCATCGGCCTCAGCACCCTCATCTCCTCATCCCCTCATCCCTAAGAGTCTCTTACCTCAACTCCAAGGACAAAAGGCTGGTGCCTCCTTGTGTTACCTATCAATACCCCTATCAGTGCACAGTCCTTTATTTGCAATACGAAAATAGAAAAATCTCTGAAAATGCAAAAAATTAGGGAACATACTGATAAAACTTATCACAAGACTAGTGTAAAATGTCTATTTACCCTACTTAGGATATTCTTATATATTATTACAAAAATAGTAGTACCTTTAACCATGAAATATTTCCCCAGACCTCACTGGGGATTTTATTAATTATATGGCAAATGCACCATAATATCTTGCTAAAATCTGAAAATTTCTGTGTTCTGAAACACAGATAATCCAAAGGATTTTAGATAAGAGATCTGGGGCCTGTATTAACTTACATTAAAGTCAATATCTACCTTGTCTTATATGTAGTTATCAGCTTTGAGTCCTCAAATTGAGCACATATGATACAGAAGGCAACTTTTCCAGGTAGTGAAGGAATACAAGAGGTTAAAATATCTGATCCTCAACCACAAAATCTTACAACCCTAGACCTAAAGTAAAATCACATGCTATGGTCCAAAGGAGTGGATTTGATGAGAAAGGCAATTCCACAGACCGGAAGCTCAGGAAGTCTTTTGCAAAGGAGGCTCACTGACTCTGAGTGGAAATGGAGAAACAGAGAAAGAAGAAAGGAGCAAGTCGAAGAGAAATTCACAACTACAGCCTAGTGGTCTACACTGAACCACCAGCCGTATGTACAATCATTGAAGAGTTGGCCACTGTTTACACCATTATGTTACTTAGAAAATGACTCCTTCTGCTGCTGCCAAAGTCCCTACCACCAGCACAGCCAAAATGTCATCTGGACCTTCAGCGACATTGGGCAAGAAATCCTACTTCTGTTACAAATGCTCTTTATGGAAAGCATGAACACTGGGACTGGGGTGGAGGGTAATGTGGCTGGAGAAGTAGCCAAGGTCACATCATTAAGGGCCCACTTGGCAAATGGTGGAGTCTAGTGCAGAGAGTGTGCATATGAGCTCAGTGCTTAGCATCTCAGCAACCCTGGGGAAGTTGCTTGATGCTTTTGAGTCCCAGTTGCTTCAACTGTATGGTGGGGCTGCAGCTGCTGCTGCTGACACCACCTAATCCATTCAAGTATTGTGAGGATTCTGTGAGACTGTGCATGTAACACACTTAGTAAATATTCATCAAACGTTAGTTGCCATTAATCATGTCACTATTCAAAGGAGCTTATGGGCAAAAGGGAGCAACTGAAAATTTGTGACACAGTCACACTGGCATTGCAGGGCTTCAGGTGGATATG
Organism: Graphiurus murinus; assembly: GCA_004027655.1. Taxonomy (NCBI): domain Eukaryota; kingdom Metazoa; phylum Chordata; class Mammalia; order Rodentia; family Gliridae; genus Graphiurus; species Graphiurus murinus. The sequence continues at coordinate 22,957 of PVLC010004791.1, read as the reverse complement.
TGAAGTCTGCCTTCAAGGGAGGAATCTGGAGGCCAGAAAACCAATTAGGAGGCTGTGGCAGTGACCCAGGTATCTCGGTCAACATTCTCATGCTATAATCCAAAAGACCTGACCACACAACTTAGAGGAAGGACAACTTCTGTGCTCACAGTTTCATAGAGATTCTGGGTTCAGTCCATGTGAGGCCACAGTCTGTGGATCTCAGGACACGGTGGCAGGAAGTGAAGAGAGGAAGAGCACATGGGCTCTGCTTCTTACATCACGGAGGCAGAAGCAGAAAGAGCCAGCAAACAAGGGGATTCAAAGACACAAGCACAGTCCCTAAGGCCACACCCCAGGGACCACCCTCCCCAGCCACACCCCGCCAGCCTAGGCAGCCATCCAGATAAGTCCATTACAATAGATTTATCTACTGATGAGATTACAACCCTCATGACTCGATTGCATCAACTCTGAACACCAGTTTATGGGCTCTTTAGGGGACATTCTATATTTAACTATAACACCAGGCAAAAAATGAGGCAGGGCTGAACTCTCAACCTCAGGGATTTTAAGGTGGATTATGAGCTGAATACAATAAATGAACATGAGTCCATTCCAATAGAAGTACATAAATAAATAAATAAATAAATAGATAGATAGATAGATAGATAGGATGGGGAAAGGTGCAATAGAATTCCAATTAATAAATGCAATAGAAAATGATAGAAGTAGAAAATCATCATTAAACAAATACACTATAGCAATTATGACAGACTAGAACCATTGCTGGATGCTAAACCAAGCAGGCAAAAGTGTGAAAGGGAAACAGGATATTCCAGTAGTCTCAAAATATTGCCCCACAAGATACTTATTAATTACAAAGAGAAAAATAGTAACTTTACAGTGGGCTAACCTGGCAGTCACTGTCAAAATCAAGCAATAAGAGACAGCACCACCAGTAATAAGATATACTGACACTGTGCACCTCCTGACAGGTAGCCGGAGAACGCTAGCTTCTGTAGGATCCTTGCCAAAAATGCAGAACAACAATCTAATTATGAGAAAACATCAGACTAGCACAAATCAGGGGACATTCTACAAAATAATTGGCCGGTACTTCTTAAAAGTGTCAAAGTCAAGAAAAACGAACAGAGGAACTGTCACTGATTTCATGAGACTAAGGAGACATGATGACTACATGAAATACGGGATTCCCAATTGGATCCTAAACCAGAAAAGGAGCATTGGAAAGACAACTGGTGAGATTCAAGTAAAAACAAATATATTAGTTAACAATACTGGATTGATTTTAATTTCCTAGTTTCTGTCTTCGTACTGTGGTTGTATAAAGTGTTAACTTTAGAGGAAGCTGATGGAGAACACCAGAGAACCCTGTACTACTTTTACAGTTTTTTGGAAGTCTGAAGTTATTTCAAAATAGAAAGTTAAATATGAGCAGTTTCTTCACCCTACCTGCCCTCCTGGGCATCAGTGGAGGATGCTGAGGGTGGCCGTGTATGAAATGAGACAATCTCGAGTTAGCCCAGATGTACACTACTTTTAAACCTCTTCTAGCCGTGTCACCACCATGATTTAATACTTTGTATTAAAGTGCATTGTCTTTCTCCACCATTAGAAAGAAGACTTTTTCAGGAACAGGAGCTATATCTTGTTCACTCTGGTACACCTCCCTACACAATGTCCAGAGCATATGTCACATATTGTTCATATATTTTCTAATTCGTCCAAAGGAAATTTCCCACAAGGCCATCTTTTTATGGTTAAGTCTGGTCTTACTTGAGAATGGTGAACAGTAATCTACATTTGCATGCATATTCACTTCAGGGAGCCAGGTAAGATAATATAGTCAAGTTCTTTGGAGTTAAAAAGAGAAATTCAAGAGAGAACATTCTTTGAGAAACCATAGGGTTAGAGATAAATCTTACATCTCTCTTCTTTCTTCCTTGACATCAAATAAAATGAATGATCATTATGCCACACTAGTAGTTCCCAAACAGAGGTAAATGTTTCCCAGGTGGTGAGGGGAAGGGACATTTGGCAATGTCAGGAGACATTTTGGTTGTCACCACTGGGGAAAAATGGGGTTAGTTCTACCAGCACCTAGTAGGTAGAGGCCAAGAATGCTGCTTAATATCTTAAAGAGCAAAGAATGGTCTCCTATAATAGTTATCCAGCAAAAATGTCAATTGAGAAATCTAGCATATGCCCTTCCTTACTGCAAAAGTAATTAAGAGGAATTCGTGGTCCTCCTAAGAGAAAAATAAAGCACAGTGAGGATGAAAAGGAGGACACAGGGTTAGTAACTTTTCTGACTTCAAAGATGGGGTTCCAGATATTTGAGGCAGAACTGGGGAAGGTCCATTCATCTCTAACTTTCTGTGCAGCAAAGATGATAGAGATCAGTGGGGATTGCATTGGTCAGAATCAAGGAAATGAGAATTCCATTGGTCAGAATCAAGGAAATGAGAATTCCATGTCTATACCCAAAGCCCACCTCAAAGCTGGCATGAGACCTGGGTTGTGTCATGCCTAGGCACCACATCCACATTTTCACCCACTGTTTCATAATCAGCATGGCAAGGCTTCCTGGTGACACAGTGTCTGTCATCTCTGAGGCCTAGAGACAACCTAAGGGACTATTGCTTTTTGGAATTGGGGGTCAGAAAGAAAGTAGTTGTGAGAGTACAAAATGGATGGGGTCGTGGATGGGGGGCAGAAGGATGTATGGATATAATACGACTGTGTGAGAGAAGGACTGGATTATGAATGACATGCTCAACAAAAGACAGGGAAGAAGGCAGAAGCTGCAACCCCATGTGTTAGTAGGGCTTCTTTGGAAGAACAGAACTAATGGAATATGTATAATTATAAGAGGATTTATTGGATCAGCTCATGTGATCAGACTCTGAATTGTCCCACAGTGGCCGTCTGCAGGCTGGAGAGCAGGGGAAACTGGTAGCTGGTCATTTCCCTCTCAGGGTTCTGGAATGATGCAGCCTGGCCTGAGGCTAAAGAGAGCTGCTGGTGCAAATTCATCTTCAAATGCTGAAGAACCTGGAGCCTATGTCCACTGCCAACGGCAGCAGCCAAGTCTACTCCCACTCAAGGAGCATGTGTGAGCAAGAGCTTCCCCTTTCTACTACTTTTTAGTCCATCTGGGCCATTAGTCTCTGGGACAGTGCCACACACATTCACAGCAAGACTTCCCTGCACAGTTCACTGAGCCACAGTCTGGTCTTCTCTATAAACACCCTCACAGACTCACCCAGAAGTATGCTTCCCCAATTTTCCAGGCATCCCTCAAGCCAGTCAAGTTGACAGTGAAAAATAACCATCACATCTATTCTCTCCAACCCCTTCCCTCATAGTCTCCACCAAGATGGGCCTTGGGTCAGTCTCTGTTGTGGGCTAAGCCTGCCCACAAAAGACAGACGAAGAGGGAGCCATTCAGGAAACAACTGCTGCATTTGGGTTCTCCTGGAGTAAAAGGGTTGAAACAAGAGAACTCTGACCTGCCTGTGGGCAGCTGGCCTACCAGCAAACCACTCAGGCCAAGTTTATTCCCAATCACCACCCTCTGAAGAAAGGCACCAGGAACCCTTCCCTGACAAGAAAGAAGATGCCTCTTTTTCCTGTCTGTTTGATATGATGAGTAATGAAAAGATGGTTTTCTGTCAAAGTTGGGCAGAAGATTTCTGCCAACAATGGCTGCACTTATCTGCACCTAAAGACACCATACATCCAGGTCCACAGTGCTGGGATCTTGGCAGAAAATTTCAACGAGCCCTGGGCCCTGCCTTCCAGGTGCTGCCAGTCGATCCAGCATGAGCAACTCTACCTCCAGCAGCCTCCAAATGAATCAAACAGAGTCAAGCACATCAGCTCTAACAACTAATCATAGCCCTAACTAAGCAGAGCCCCGCTTTTCTCCAAGCAAATGAATCAAGTGCTTCTGTGGCCTGGGTTTAAGTGCCACCTCTGGGGCCAGGCAGCCTACGTCCTAATCCCAAATCTACTACTCACTGTGCATCCTTGGCACAGAACTTATTGGTACACACCTTGAAGTCAGTCTATGTAAAGGACATATAACAGAGAATGGCCCATGCCAGCACTTGGGAATACTAACAATTATCCCATTTCTCCCCCCCTCCCCCCCTCAGTGGGAGACTCTCAGGAAGGCAGCAGCTGTGGGTCATTGCTTCACAACACCTTGATCCCTGACCTAAGAGGCTCAGAGAGGCACTTCCACTGCCACCCCTGAATCTGGTATAAACTTGGAAAGTGCTGATAAATCTATTTTTGTTTATTTCCAATTTATATCCTGCCAGATTTCAGAAAAGATATAAAGCATCACAGATAAATCTATGTAACCTCCAGTGACAGGAGCCAGGGCACACTCTTCCTCCATATCTACCACCAAGGTCAGCCCACCCCCAGCCCTGCTGAGTAGTCAAGATGTCCAGGGAGCAAATGTGGGATCGAGGGATGTGGGTGGTGTCCAGCCCAGTAGCAGAGAGGGCACCATTTCCTCACACCTCCCACACCTGGCCATCTCCCCTTGTCCTATGGCTCCCACATTTCCTATGGCCACACTGTGTCCACTCTGGCCTCAGCTGTCCTAGAGGAGGTATAGAATATCAAGAATACCAAAGAATACAAATACAAACAATATCAAGGGGAAAGCTACCCTCCAATGCCACTTAAAAAATTAAAGTATACAGATGAAATCAAACAACACAGCTTCAGAGAGAGAGTGTGTGGGGACTTGTATCATCATAAAAAAGCAACCTAGCCTTGGTGGCATACATTTGCAGTCCCAGTATTTGAGAGGCTGAGACAGGAGGATCACAGGTTTGGGACCAATCTCAGCAACTCAGCAAGACCCTAAGCAACTTAGCAAGACCTTGTTTCAAAATAGAAAATAAAAAGGGCTGGGGTGTTGCTCAGAGGTTGAACGTCCCTACGTTCAATCACCAATGCAAAAATAAAAATAAAAAGAGCAGCCTGACTGACAATATAGAAAGAAGGGAGTGGATGTCTCAGGGCCTGGTCATCATCTGCCAATTCCGCACCCCTGCAACTGCCCCCAGGGACACCTGCTCCTGGAAGCTCCAGTCCCCAGGGCTGGCTCTGGCTGAGCTGCTCCTTCTCTCCTCTGTTTATCCACAGCTCCTGCAAAGGCCTCCCTGTCCCAAAGCTCAATCTGACCACTGGCCTCTGCCCTCCACGAATGTCACTGTCTCCAACCATCTTAGCCTCCTTGGCCACTTAATCCCCTATTGGCCTTCCCCATTTCTTACCAGCCCCCAGGGCTGTAAGCTCTGAAGGACAGACTGTCAGCCCAGCATGCAGGGAACACAGGAAGCAGGACAAACTCTGGGTGATGGAAAAGATTGGACACTCTGCTGCCTTATTTTAACCAAACTGCCCAAATGCTGGACAGCCAGTTCTCAGACATTAGAGTCCAAGGGAACTAAGCAGAGGTAGGTGGTGGGGAAGGAAGAAGCATGCTCTTGCCTAAAATACAGATTTTCAGGAATCACCCAGAAATGCTTTTGTAGTGGATCCAGGTTGGGGCCCAGAAATTTGTACTTTTAATAAGCTCACCCAGCCATGTAATACATGGGATTCATGTGCTTTATCCAGACCTGAACCCTTTACCCGCATGCCTTTTATCCAGACCTGACCCCAAGACCTTGGCTAGGTAAAAGAGGCCCGGCTTGGGCGTCCAGGGCTGCTGGAGCAAGGCCCTGGCTCTAACATAGGTAGGTGATCTTAAGCAAGTAAACAAACTGTGTGGGCCCCAGACTCCTCCTCTGTGAAATAAGCTGGTCTGACAGGATTCCTAGAAACCTAATGGTACCAAACAATGGCTAACATTTACTTAGCACCTATTGTGTGCCACATGTTATTCCAAGAATTCTCTGTGTAATTTTCTATGTACTCCTCACAACAGCCAGATGAGAGGGGTACAAGTTACTTGTATTCGAAGATGGCAGAACTGAAGAATGGAGTGCTGAGTAACTTGTCCAGGACCACAGGGCTGGAGACGAAAGCTCTGGGATTTAAATTCAGGCTGTCAGAGCTGAGAGCCACAGGGCATCGCCACCATATTCTGGTCCTGGAGAGGACTCCTGTCCAACCTCCCAGAAAGAGTGAACAGGATATAGGTCACCCTGAGCAGCTGCCACACTGGTCTGCCCATTCCAGGGCTCCTATCACAGCCTTGGAGCTGCCCCTGGGTCACCCTCTGGGCCAGTTGAACAGCCAGTCTCACCCAAACATGGGGGTGGTGCCCACTACTTATACAAAGTGGGGAGGATTTCAAGTCTGAAGCAGGCACAAGGACAGCCAAGGCCTCCCCAACTCTAGAAGCTCCTCACGGGGGTGGACAGGACTTCAGATGAGTAGGGTACAGGCTGGGAAAATGGCTGGGGAAAATTTCCTATGGTCTCATAGGCCAGACCAACAAGCAGGTCTTGTCAGGGCGACAGGCCACTGCAGGCCTTTGCTGAGCCTCTTGATGCTCAGAAGGCACTGACTTCACCCCAGGCTGCAAGGTGGATGACCAAGAGTTCCCTGGGGACCCCAAGGGCCCCTGCTACCCATATGGGAGCAGAAACATGGGAAACTGGCTTGGGGTCAATGTCGTATTGGAGAGGCAAGGAGGGACAAGGAGGACTGGTTCCACCCTAGGCTGAGGCCATGTGCGAGCTGGACCCAGACAGAATCCTGAAAGGAAAAGGGGAGGGGATGCCAGGGGAACAATGGCACCAAGCCTGTGGGTCCATCTGTCCCAAGCGCCCTGGCTGGGGATGCTGAAGCACGTGTGGCATTGTCATCTCTGCTCACACAGTCTGTGAGGCCTACACGCGCCTTTCTCCTGCCCCACAACCCACAGCTTTCCCAGGTCCACCTGCCATCCAGAGCCCAGCTCAACAGATCGCCCTCTCTCCTTGTCCAGGCAGCCCCTCTACTCCATCCATCCACTCCAGGGCCACAGCTCTCTTTCCCCTTCCCTTACCTACCTTTTGGACCCCACCTGTACTAAGGGCTTACAATGGGCCAAGCTTAGGACCTGGGTTACAGGGGTCTGAGATAGACTGCCAGTTCTGCCCTTTACAAGTGGTGAGGACCTGGGAAAATCCCTGATTTTCCCTTAGGCACAATTTCCTCCACCTCAGCTTGGGCCTGGTAGTTATATCAATCTCACTGGGTGACTGCAAGAATTGAATGACATGTATAACGGTCTTGACCCCGGTGAAGCATTACAGATTTCTACTTACTTTTTTCAATTACATATATATTTAGCTTTTGCCCAGCGAGTCCATATTTCCATGATAGCAGTTATCTTCCTATTTCCCAACAACAATAATAATAATATCATATATCTTTGGGGGGGGAGGGGTACTGGAGGTTGAACCCAGAGGCATTCTACCTCCAAGCTACACCCCCAGCCCTATTTTATTTTTTATTTTGAAACAGGGTCTTGCTAAGTTTCTGAGGCTAACCTCAAACCTATGATCCCCCTGTCTCAGCCTCCCAAGTACTGGGATTATAAAATGCACATCATATATTTTCTATGAAAAGGTTACTGTGTGTCAAGTCCTATGCTAAGTCCGCGGATCCCTGAGCTGCCATGTACAAGACTCCAAACTGGAGGTTCTCGCTGCCTGGTACCCTGCACAAAAAGCCATTTTGGTTAGCATAAGATTCCTTGCAGCAGTTTCTGCACCCACTTCAGCACCAAATTTGACAGATGCCTTGGAAAATAAAAGGGGCAGTTTCCAGATCTCCCACAGAGTGCTTCAAGGAAACTGGGTATGGGTGTGGGTGCTTAGGTGTGTGTGTAGGTGGGGTGGCCCATGGAAGAGCATGTTGCCCACTGGCTTAGTTTTTAGATTTACACGACCAGTAGGACCTTGGTGAAATTTCTAACTCTAATTCTTAGTTTCCCCATCTATGGAAATTATGGGGAAAAGAGAAATTAAAATTTCTTCATAGTGCTATCATGAGAATTGCTTCTAAAAAACATTTGTAAACTGATCTTGCCAAACTAGGGTGCTACTAACCCTCTTCAACCTCTTGAATCCAAACAAGAAGGCATGTGAGCTAGAGAAAAGACCCAAGGAACCCAAACCATGGCCAAAAAAAAAATGCCACGTGCCCTTTATTAACACTGTCAACAGTCAGCATGGCGATTCCTGTGAAAACACAACTTCAGTAATGGTGAAGAGTGCTATGATGTCAACAGTGTGTGCAAATTCACTGCTTCTTCATATACTCTGTCCCCATGAGCTGTATCATAATGTGAATGGAAGCCAAGTCAAGGTAGAACCAAGGATGCATTCATGAAATTTACCTGGGCATGGTGGGGTGGAATTACTCCTGTAATTCCAATACTTGGGAGGCTAAGGTAGGAGGATCACAGGTATGAGGCCAGCCTCAGCAACATAGCAAGGCTCTCAGCAACTTACTGAGACCCTATTTCAAAATAAAAAGTTAAAAGGGCTGGAAGGCTCAGAGGTAGAATGGCCCTGGGTTGAATCCCCAGTATGGAGAGGGAGGAGGAAGAGGAGGAGGAGGAGGAAAGGAAGGAGGAAGGAAGAAGAAGAAAAAATCAAAATGGCGGGCAAAACCATTCTCATGACTGGAGACTGGAGCTATCCTTCCTCTTTGATCAGAAGGCAAACTCATGCTAGAAAGTCAGGTTGCCCCTACCCACACGCCCTCATTTTAACCAAAAAGAGTGAAAAGCAAAGAGAATTTACATTGCATTATTGAGAAATGTAAGAGCATCCTATGAATAAAAAGAAAAAAAATCTTTGTTTTAATTTTTTTTTCAGTACTGGGGATTGAATTCAGGGGCATTCTACCTCCGAGTTATACCCCCAGCCCTATTTTTTCTTCTTTATTTTGAAACTGGGTCTCACTAAGTTGCAGAGTGCCTCAGTAGGTAGCTGAGACTGGCTGTGAACCCAGATCCTGTCTCAGCCTCCCAAATGCTGGGATTACAAGCGTGTGCCACCACGCCCGGCAAATCTTTGTTTTATAATAGTTAAATAGCCAACAGCAGGTCCTAACTCTTCTCCCATAAAATGAGTATACTAATAGTGCCTACTTCATAGGGTGGTCAATAAAATTGAAATAATAAGGTAAAGAATTTCGCACAATACCTGGTACACAACAAGATGGTGACAAATGTTATCTCCCACTGCCCTTGATTTTGTTGCTCCTGTTCTTGAACTGTTAAAATTAAAGAATCATGCAATGGCATATTCCTGTAATTTCAGTACTTGGGAGGCTGAGACAGGAGAATCACAGGTTCCAGGCCAGTGAGTGGTAATTTAGCAAGAAGAATAAAAAAGGCTGGGGAATGTAGCTCAGATTGCCCCCGGGTTCTATCCCCAGTATAAGAAAGAAAAAAGAGAGTGAGGGAGAAAGAAGAGGGGGGGGGTAGGGGAGGGGAAATGGGGAAATGGGAAGGGGAGGGGAGATGGGAAGGGGAAAGGAAAGGAGAGGAGAGGAGAGGAGAGGAGAGGAGAGGAGAGGATGGATTAGGAAAATGGGCATCTTTATCAAATGGTTCTCTCTCTCTCTCTCTCTCTCTCTCTCTCTCTCTCTCTCTCTCTCTTTCTCTCTCTCTCTCTCTAGATTAGAAATCTTTTTTTATTTTTTTTATTTTATTTTTTTGCAGTACTGGGAATTGAACTCAGGGGCATTCTACCTCCAAGTTATACCCCCAGCCCTATTTTTTATTCTTTATTTTGAAACAGGGTCTCACTAAGTTGCAGAGTGCCTCCCTAGGTAGCTGAGGCTGGCTGTGAATCCGGATCCCCCGGTCTCAGCCTCCCAAATGCTGGGATTACAAGCGTGCACCGCCACACCTGGCTTGGAAATCTTATTTGGATATCTAAACATCCCCTTCTTCCCATTTCATCAGGGGCTTAATCAAACACACGTGCATGTTTTGGCGCACCTGATAGAAACCCCTGCCCTGGCATTCTGTCATTCCAGGGCTCTGGGTAGAAGAAAAGCAGAAAGCTCAAGGCAAGGAGTGGAGGCGGTGGGAATGGAGACTGAGGATTGGAAGAGGAGTAACTGATGAGAAAATGGAATTGGTCCAGAAGACACATTAAAAAAAAAAAAAAACAAAAATAAGAGGGAAGTGTGGACAGTTCTTTAAGAGGCTCAGGCGCCCTGTGAGAAACCTTCAAAGGCAAGAAGAATGAGCTAACCTTCAGATCCTTTGAAGTGCTTACAGGGATGGTGGAATCCCTTGACCCACTCCTCCTCCAAATCCTGCTGAGTTAAGGACCCCGCCGCACACTTTCTATGGTGTGTACCTGAAAAGCTAAGTGCTCCAGCTTTGCAGGGAATTTCTCTCACCATTTACTAAGGAATGCCTGGAATATTCAGGCCGAGAAGTATTTCTTAATTTCCTGTGCAATCTGAAGGCATTATCCAAGGGTTATTTTTGTTTTGTTTTATTCAGAAGTGGGGTTGCTGGAGCATTCCTCTTGGACATGTTCAGATTTGAATTAATTAGAATTCCTGTACAGTTTTCTTCGGTTATAATTATAGCTTAATTTGATTGCTTAATAGCTCTGGTTTTCGTAATGTTTAGCACCTGTTGTAAATTGCACAAGATAAATCACCTTCTACCTTCCACTGTGTTTATGCCTAACTTTTGCCTTTTTCCCTTTCAGCTGGTGGGCTGGTGACAACGGCCACACGCCTTGCTCACGCCTGCCCTTTCCACCAAAGAACTCTCTTTTGCAAGGCTATTTAACCAGAGAAGAAGTGACTTTTACTTAAATGCCTCCTTAAGACTGTTAGATTTTTTTTTAAGGAGAAAAAATTGAGAAAAAAAAAAAAGAGTATTTCAGATGCTATAAACTCTGAGGACTGACCTCTGGTATTATGCAGACTTCCACTTAAGGGTCACCTTTTTGATGCACTGGGTGTACGGAGGTGTGTTGCTTTTTTTTCCCCTCTCTCTCCCCTCTTTTCCTTTCTAGGATTATTAGACAGCAGTGGAAGCCCGGCATCATTAATTGATTTCTCCCATGCATTGTGCTATGATACAATTTTTCAAGGCTGTGCATAATTGTGTTCTCTGTGCCAGCGTTCTGTGTTCTGTCCTTGTCATATTGTCATTGAAGGCTGTTTCCACCCTCTGTAATTGGAGATGTTCTACTTTTGGACAAAGGTGTGGGGGCAGCTCAGGGGAACAGCGCTGACATTTACTTCATCAATTTATTTTTATTGTTCCTACATTTATTGCAGCTATAACAGCCCTTTAATAGTTATATCTCCTCCCTGTAGGGTATTCTGGTATTTGAAATTTTTTTAACTCATTTGTTCTCATAGATAACAGTAAAGTGCATTTCAGGATAACCTTTAGGTTTCAATCTCCTCTCTTCTTTTGGCTCTGAGGCAGTCTTCGCTTTAAACTTTTACTGCATTGCCAGTCTAAAGGCCAGAGCACCAAGTTCATCCTAGCACTGGAGTAACCACAAATTAGTGGTCCTGAAAATTTCAGGGAGGTTAGTCCTAAACCAAGAGTGCAGCTATTACCGTAATTCAAAACTGGTCATCCTTTTAATGGGGCGGGGGGAGGGGGTAAAGGAAGGTGGGCAGGAAGGGGAGAAAGTGAGGGCCAACCAGAGAATCCTGGTAAATACTAACCAGGTCTCACGTTACAATCCTGGTCAAATAAGGGCTGTAATTAAATCTTCATGACCGATGGATGCACATCAGACTGGACTAATTCTATGACTCTGCCCTTCAAGGCCAAAAAGACATGCAATACGATGAAGAGGCAACTGCACTTGGACTCACTGTCTTTATTAAGTGCTATGACCCACTCCCAACTTTCAGGCCCAGGTCACCTCACTTAAAAAAGATTATAGTGTAGCCAGGTGTGGCGGCGCACGTTTGTAATCCCAGCACTTGGGAGGCTGAAACAGGAGGATCCGGGTTCGTGAACAACCTCAGCTACTTAGTGAGGCCCTCCGCAATTTAGTGAGACCCTGTTTCAAAATAAAGAATAAAAATAAGGCTGGGGGTGCAGCTCAGAGGTAAAATAACCCTGGGTTCCATATCCCCAGTACCAAAAAAAAAAGATTATAGTGTAATCTTGAGCTGGGCATGGTGGCACACGCTTGTAATCTCAGTGACTTGGGAGGCTGAGACAGGAAGTTCTCAGGTTCAAGGCCAGTGAGACCCTGTCTCAAAATTTAAAAAAAAAAATAATTATAAAAGGGCTGGTGGTATAGCTTAGAGGCAGAATGCCCCTAGGTTCAATCTTCAGTACCAAAAAAAAGTTAGAGTGTGACCTTGGAATTAAGCCTTTCCTGAAAGCCTAATTTGTTTGTTTACTTATTTACACTTTACCAGCCTTGTATAAAAAATAAATACCAATTTTGTCTACCTTCCCACCACCATACTGTGGTAGAGAACCTCACACATGCTAGGCAGGTTCTCTACCACTAGGCTTTGGTCTTCATTTTGAAACAAAGTCTCCTTAAGTTGCAAAGGCTGTCCTCCAACTTACAATCCTCCTGCCTCAGCCCCCTGAGTAGCTGGAATTACAGGTGTGCACCACCATGACCAGCTAAACTAACTTTTAAAGCCTGATACTAGGCCATTGAGTAATGGTTTGTGTTCTGATTGCCAACGTGAAAAATCAGTATTTCTGCCCTGGTGGTGCACACATACAATCCCAGTGGCTTGGGAGGCTGAAGCAGGAGGATCACAAGGCCAGCCTGAGCAACTAAGTGAAATCCAGTCTCAAAATAAAATATTTTCTAAAGGGCTAGGAATATAGCTCAGTGGTAAAGTACCCCCTGAGATCAACCCACAGTACTGAAAAGAAAAGGAAAAAAGAAAGCTTTCCTCTGTACATTTCAAATGGAAGCTCAATTTTATTTCTATTCCCCAGTTTCTCCTACAGAATCCTTATCATACCTTCTCTTCTCAGCAGCATCACAATCTACCAGAAATGACTGCCTGCATCTCATCAGAGAGAGCCAAACACCTTGTATGTTCATATAACACCAAAAAATCAGGCATGAAAAGTAACTCTGAATTCCATATTGACTCTAGCATCTTCTTTCGCCCATGAGCATCAACCTGTGGAACGGTGTTGCTCATTCGCCCCCACCACCACCATCTTGCCAACATATATAAAATGTAAAGTTATTTCAAACCAAATAAACCCTCAAGTAGCAAGGGTGGGGTAAGTCACCCATAGAGTGGTCAAGCCAGGTGCTCCTGGTCTTGCTTCCAGTGCCCTGATTCTCTCTCAACCTAGGACATCCTGTAGAATCTTTTAAAGCCAGAGGGATCTTCACATTGGTGACTTGTTTCTATAGAAGCCTCTGCCAAATTGTAGCCTTTATCTCCACTATTCCATTCACTCTATCTTGTATCCTTTCCACTGTTCCATCCCCTGTTACCACTTCCACTGCAAAGGGGTATTCATCCAATGTCTGTCTTCTACTGCCACATTGGCATAGCAACTAAAATCTTAACAAGGGGATGTACGACATGAAGAAAAAAACAAAGCCAGGTGTGGTAGCTCACACCTATAATCCCAGTACTTGGGAGACTGAGACAGGAGGATCATAGGTTTGAGGCCAGACTTAGCAACTTAGTGAGATGCTGTTTCCAAATAAAAAATAGCTGGGATTTAGCCCAGAGGTAGACAGCCCATAGGTTCAATCCCCAGAACCAAAGAGAGAGAGAGGGAGAAAGAGAAAAATCAAGTGTACAAAGCAAGAGTGGGAAACACCACAGCCCGTCTCCATCCTAGAATCTCACTTGGGCTGGGAAGCTGTACTAGTGAGTTGTTCCTGGCCTCTGCCTCACAACAGAGCTACACAGAAACCACCCCAAATGAAGCTGCCAAGTTTCTGATGAGGGGAGGATGTGTGAAGGCTCAGTCAGGATTTTTTTTAATTATTGTTATTCCGGTTGGACTTTATCCCTAAAGAGTTACAGAGAAAGATACCACCAGCAAGGCATTAATCTGGATGAAAATATTTTAGTATTTCCCCATTATAGACCTGGCTCAGAACTCCAGGTTTTATTTATTCAGGTTCCTGGCTCCTCCTCTGATCTTTGAAGACTTACCAAGGAAAGCCAGGATGGCTTTCGCAGCCTTGTCCCTGATGGACTTGGAGAAAATTCCTACTCCCCTGGCAGGGCCCAAGGAGGCTGACACTAACTTCTCTGCCCAAAACAAGCATCATTCTTCACTAGTCATCCTCTGCATCACACATGTCATTTAGAGGTACTACCCAGCTGCAGGTTTCAGTATGCACAGGATTGAGATTAGAATTGCTCGGATCTAAATGACTACCACTGCTAAAAGTTAATTTCAGACAACTTTACTTTTAAATATGCATTTGAATCTCCATTAATCAAGTCAAGATTCAGGCCCCAATTAATGGGAGGTAATTTTGACACCCAGGACATGCTAACGAGGAAGAAGAACTTCCAGAGGGGAGGGGCGTCTTTGAACTCAGGATAGAGTCCTGAAGGTCAAGTGGACATCAGGTAGCCTCCTGGGCAGCAGACCAAAGATGGTATGGAAGAGAACCAGGACCACAGGGAGGGAGCTCTGCACCATGCCTTCAGATCTGCAATTGTGATGGCAGCCGTGGGACAGAGCAAGTGCAGTCAGAGGGAAAGCCACCTTAAAGGGTAGTAAAGGAGAAAGAGGCCTGCAAACAGGAGGCCTTAAGGCATTGCTATCAAGCCAGGTATGGAATAGTCCTTAGGAAGAACATGCAAAAGAAGGGTAGTGACCTTTCATGTCAACCACATGCTTCCTCTAATGATATGCCAGTAGAGCTGGAGTCTATGGGTAATAAAGAAGCAGGTTGCACAGGGAAAAGTTACCTTTACACCCCACTTCCTGATGTACATCACTACTGGTCCATGAAGGGCCTCCTTACCTAGTCTCTTCTCTTTCCCAATCATTGTTCCCCTTCATTCCCCCCCACCCACTGCCATAGGCACCTGTTACCCTTGAACCTTGCACCTGTGGACTCTCCAGGGTCAGTTCAGGAGTGATGCCATGTTCATCTGTCTTTGGGTTCTACAGATGGACTTAAGCTCTTTTTGTTTTGTTTCGGCCTGCCTTAACAGGGTCTTACAGAGATCAAGGACTACCTGTATGTTGATCTGACAAAGAATATACAGTGGTAGATGTCAAGGACCATTTCAAAGTACATACATGACTCTTCACATGAAATCTGCATGGGGCCCTCTGGGTTTATAGAAGAAACAACTACACCCGAACATGGTGATGCTGCTAAGATATTTTCTGAAATCCATCACTGTAGATATTGTTAATGTTGTATTGTTATCAACAATGTTTTTGAATTTCAGGATTTATCTTAAAGATAATATATGCATATTATGAACACAACTGAAAGAGTTCACAAGAGCATTACATAAAAGCACCCATCTTCTCTCAACCATACCCCAACCGTCTCCCTCTCATAAGTAAATACGGTTAACTCTTGAAACTTCTTCCAAAGCTGTACTATACATGTGCAATAAATATATTGTATACAAATATTTTGTGCAGAAGAGAGAATATATATTATAAAATTATTAAGATTATAAATTATTATAAATATATATTATATATCATAAAATATGTATATATGTTATTTTACTACTTGTTTCTTTCTCTTAACAACATACTTTGAACACATTTTATTAAAAAAAAAAGAGTCACTTCATTCTTTTTAGTAGCTGTACAGAATTCCACTGTACCAATGTACCATAAATATTCAATTATTCCCCACCTAATGTACATTTAGGTTATTTCTAATTTTTTGCTACTATAAACAATGTTGAAGTAAACCTTCACTTATATGTGTGTGGAGGTATATGCATATACATACACACAAATGTATGTAAGATAAATTATTAGAAGTGGCATTTCTAGGTCAACAGGAAGGTCCATTTTGAGTTTGGATAGTTATTAACAAACTGAGTTTAAAAAAAAAAAGTACCAATTTATATGTCTACCAACACTGAGGGTACTTTACCTAACACCTTGGTAAGACTACCCTTTATGAGATTGAAACTTTGGCAATTAGAGAAATGGAAATGATCCATGGTTTAATCTACTTTTTTAAAACTACAAGATAATTTCTTGTATGTTTGTTGTCTACTTATAGTTATTTCCTTTGAAATATTTACTCATGAGCTTTGCCTCTTATTGGTGTATTTGTCCTTTTATTTATTGATTTATTGGCTGTTCTTTGAATATTAAGGAA
Source organism: Graphiurus murinus (assembly GCA_004027655.1). Taxonomy (NCBI): domain Eukaryota; kingdom Metazoa; phylum Chordata; class Mammalia; order Rodentia; family Gliridae; genus Graphiurus; species Graphiurus murinus. Next base: position 6,650 of record PVLC010004791.1, on the reverse strand, counting down.
ATATATTACAAAGATTTTCCCAAGCTTTTTTCCACTTTGTTGATGGTACTTTTGCTATATAGAATGAGCTAACTATGGTGTATTTCCTACTTTTATGATATTCTGCCATATGGGAGTTTCAGATTTGATGTTTTTGAACAAGTTGGTTTTCTCTTATAGCTCCCCTGGTTTTTGTGTAATGCTTAGAAATGTTATGAAGTATTATTAAAATTTTCATTCACTTTTTTGTGATTATACTTTATGGTTTACTTTTTCTTTTTATATTTAGGATTCTAGGATTATTTATCTTTCCCAATGACTTGCTAGTTGTCTCAATACTATTGAGTAAAATATCAATTACTCATGACTTTGCAATGCTGCTTTTATAACATAGCAAATTTTCATATATTATATATATGGCTATATTCTTGACTTTTTATTTTGTTCCAGTACCATCCTGTTTTATTTACTACTCCTGCAGCTTTACAATATAGTTTTGGTCTGGTAGAGTGCTTTTGAAAAAATAAATGTAATTTATGAAAAACACAAAACTGTCAGGACTTTATCCTAGACTAGAGATTTTTCCTTTCATGAAGGATATTTATACAAAGATTATGAATTTATTAAAAAACAAAACATAATGTGGAATCTATCATTGAAAAATATTTAATAAGACTCCCCATATTAGTAACTGGGAGCATGAACAGAAAAAGATATGACAGAGTCCATAACCTAAAGAAATTACTTGGATAAAAGGGTACCAGACAACAAATACCATGATAGTTGGAAGAAAAGTCATGGTGGGTTTGAGTGACTAAGGAAGGCTTCTCTGGGCAGCGATGGTTACGGATGGACATAAATACCACTCACAGAGCCCTTGAACTGTGGTGAGTGAGAAGGGTCCTTTCCCCTGGAAATCTGCTTAAGGCTACATATTCATTGCTAATAATAAAAACTGGCATTTAATGAGTGCTGCTTACCAAGTATTCCTCTAAGTTTGTTGCATGCGTAAACTCAAACTTATACCAATCCTAGCACTACTTCCTCTCATGAGGCCTATTTTTTTCTTTTGGGGTAACCAGGAATTGAACCCAGGAGCATTCTACCTCCAAGCTACACCCCCAGACCTTTTTGAGTTTTTTTTTTTTTTTAGTTTTGAAACAAGGTCTTGCTAAGTTCTGAGGCTGGCCTCAAACCTACGATCCTCTTGTCTCAGCCTTCCAAGTACTGGGATTATAGGTGTGCACCACCACTCCTGGTTCACATTAGGCCTGTTTGTAAGGATGAATAAACTGAGTTATTTGCCCACTACTGCATGGCCAGGCATAATCTGAAAAGAGGCTGTCTCTAGAATGTTCATCTTTAATTATTCTACTTCACTGTCTCCAAATCAGAGAAAAGACTTGATCCAATGCCCCTTCTCAGCCTGAAGCATTCCCTCAGATGATAAAACCATTAACAGTGACAGGCCGCCCTGCCGGATGTCCCCATGTTCATGTTGCAGACGCAGAAGCTTAATGGAGAGCCGGCTTCCGGAAGGGCTGTAGGCACCTGGATGCAGCCGGCTGGCCAGAGTTTGCAGCCGATTCCCCTAGACATTCACAGCTCTGCTCCCGCAGGGGAGGCCAACAGTTCATGCTCCTGCACACTCCTCGGGCCTCCAGTGCAGTCTGGTCACCTGGGTGACCTCTGCCCACCTGGGACCAGGGTGGCCTCTGTCTGACCTCATCCCAGGCTGACAGCTGGCGTCGCCCTCGCCCAGACAGCCGGCCCTCCAGGCCCTACAGAGTATTGTCTGGCTGCCCTGCCGTACAGACGGAAGGGAGAGTCAGTGGGTCGCTCCTGTTCAGCCGTGGCCTCAGAAGGGGGTCGCTCCCCAGAATTAAGGAGATAGGAGGAAACAAAATGCCAGCTGCAAGTATATCTGACTTTAAGAGAAAAGCAGGGCCCGTGGCCTCCTAAAGTCCAGTGCCAGGGATTGTTGGAAACAAAGGCCCTCTGGTAGGCAGGGTCAGACCGGAGCACAAAGCCCCATTGTTAGGCTCCACCAGCGGTTTTCCAACTTTTCTTTTTAAGCCACAGAACCGTTTGTAACCCCTCAGCCATGCCCTCGACGTCTGGAAGGGCTTTCAGGTGGAGCCTGTCCCCAGGAAGGAAACAATGGTGCTCAGCGTCCATTGTGGGCAGACCCCTGCATGGAGATGACAGAGCAAAATGTCAGTTTTCCTGAGTGTCCTTTCATTCCTTACAGAAGCTGTCTCCAGCGGGTGTCTGAAGTCCCTTCGCTGTGATCCCCCTCCCTCATCTCCCTGCTCCCCAGGGGTTTATGAAACCCGGCCAGGCCAGGATGTGCCTCACTCCTGGCTCCATTCTGAAAGGGCAAGGCTGGGCCCTGCCCCTCATGGTCTCCCAGATTCTCCACAGCCATGTAATCCACCTTGTCCTCAAGCTGACAGGCCATTGCAGTGCCACCTCTACCACTCTCTCCCCAGTAGAAGGAAGAAAAGGAAAGAAAGACAGAGATGGGGATGGAAATTCTGACCTGACCAGTTATTTTTCCATGGAATATCAGTTGCAGGGAAAGCAGAGACTATAATGCCACTCTGGTCCAAGCAGAGGCAGGATCCTGTCCTCTCAGCCTGTCCCCTCCTGAGACCCAGCAGTGCCACCTCACAGAAACCAGCCTCGAGTCCAGATTCATGCTGGGAATTAATCCAAACTTGCAGCCCAGTCTTTCCACTGAACCAGAAAGCTAGATCAAACAAAGATTCTTTACATTTGGGGAGTTACAAGTGCTTTGAGAATCAGATAAAAAAAGCTCCTTCACACATTTTGTTTCTAGTTTCTTTCTCCTCATCCTCCCTCTCTTTTTTTTTTTTTTTTTTTCATTTTTTTCCAGTACTGGGATTGAACCCAGGGGTTCCCTGCCACTGGGATACATCCTCATCTATTTTTATTTTATTTTGAAACAGAGTCTCACTAAGTTACCCAGGCTGGCCTTGAAATCTGTGATCTTTCTGCCTCCGCCTCCCAAGTACTGGGATTACCAGAGTGCTCCACTGTGAGCCCGACTTTGTCTCCACAAATTCAAAAGCCTCAAATGAGAAACCTCATGCCCAACTTTAGGGTCATTTTGTACAATTTTGGAGTCTATTCCAGAGACAGCTATAATCCCATCAAGCTTATTTTTCTCTTCTGGGCTCACAGCTAACTATATCTCCCAGCCCCTTTGCCATCTGAGTCACTGATGAATTGTGGACAGAGGGATGTGTTTCTTCCAGTCAGAGGTAGTTGAGAGCAGGCCTACCTTCTCCACTCTCTGCTTCCTGGTCTGCTAGCTGGATGACTCTGGGGATGCTTTGAGATCACACATGACGATGATAGAGACTTTACATGTTAGGATCTCAGGTTCCTGGATGAACATGGAAACACCACCTCGTCCAACCAATCTACACTGTACTGTATGCATTGACATAAGCTGGAAATAAAGCATTATTGTGGCATGACACTGAGATTTGAGGGTTGTTTGTTGCAATCGCTAGTATAAAACCCAAACACAAGGCTCCTTCATACAAATACCCAGCCCAGGCACTGCTTCTGCAGGCTGCCTTGCACCCAGAGAAGTGGTTCTCAGCCCCAGGTGAACATTAGCATCACCTGAGGGAGGGGGGAGGAAGAAGGGAGAGAAAGAGGAGGAGGAGGAAAGAAGGAAGGAGGAAGGGAGAACGAGAAAGAAGGAAGAAAGATTCTGATTTAATTTGGAACTGTAGAGCCTGGGTGTCATAACCTTCTAGACGTACCTTGGGCAATCCCGGTGCACGGCTGAGTGAAGGGCCACTGCTGCAGACACAGCCCAGTCTCCTAACTCAGAGGTTGCCGTATGAATACCATGGATATCCCCAGACACTTCCTTGGCTTCTGCAGCTGCAGACTGAATGGAGGATGGCTCAGAGCTGCCTTCTGGCCACAGCCCCACAGACCCATGAAGCCATCCTTGCAACTCTTTCATGGTGTCTGAGTGTGGCCAGAAAGCCAGTCTATGTGGCAGCTGCACACTTCCAGTGGGAGGCAGGATAATAGGTATGCTCGTTCCTAATAGGTGCTGGAAGCTGTGGCCACAGGGCTACCTGTGATCCACAGTGTGGCCTCAATCAGATGCTTCATGTCACGGGGCTATTGAGTTTCCCAGAGGCCTAGCCTTTGCCTGTGAGTCTGGTGACATGGAGAGGGGTTCCAGCAGCATGTTTGGAGGCTCTGTGAAACCTCCTTCTGTAGAGCCTCCTCTGCTGAGGTCAGGAAGCCAGCAGGTGGCGAAGTCCCCATGGCCTCTCTGCCATGCTGCCCAGGGTGGCCTCAGAAGCATAGCAGTGGCTGTCGTGACTGAACACTATGCTGGGCTTTGTGCTGACCTCTGAACTTCCAGGACCCCATTTGAGCACCTCATCACCACTCCAAAGAAGGTACTATCATACCTTCGTTTTTACTTGGACCTGGAGAAGTTGAGGAACTGTTCTTAGATCACACAGCTAGCAAGAGCGCCCAGTCCTAATACAACCAGCTTGTCATGACTTTCCCAACTTCTCAATTCACGATACCGAAACAAACACTCCTGGGGAGGGTCCCATCAATAGGCTTTGCTGCTTTCACCTTGTTGCTACCTGAGAACAAGAAGAGTCCTCAAGGCAGCCAGCTGCCTGGGCACCAATGGCAGGAAAAGGCTGCTGGCTGCAGAAGCGAAAGGCCAGAGGGCAACCTTTGACTGACAGCCAGCCTGCTACATGTTGAGAATCCTCTAGCTTCCCTTTCCTGCAAGCCACAGCTTCACGTGGCAAAAAGGCTACAGCTACAGAGGAGAACACACTGTTCCACAATCTAGGGTGAGAGGGTAGAGGAACTCTGGCTGGACAGTGGTCACGTGATCCCACCGCACTCAGTAGCCTCCTGACTATGGGGCAGGACCTTGTACCCTAAGCCCTGCAGTTCCTCCCAGCCTTCCTGCAATCTGATCAAAGCTTCGAATCTCCAGTCTACAAAACTGGGGGGAGTGCAGTGGGGAGGCAGCTGCCTCCTCAGTAAGGGTCTTTGTTCAGAGGGAGTCCAAATGCAGAGTAATCAGATAAGGGCATCTTAACAGCAGTGTAGGGCGCCTGGCTGGGGGTGGAGCTTGTGCAAGAGGCGGGGCTTCCTGCTGGAGGCGGGACCTCAGCCTCTCCCACCTCCGGCCTGGCTGTTTCCTGGCTTTACTCAGATGCTTTGGGCACTTTTCGTCTTTAAATCCATTTCACACGTTATTACATGTTCCTTTGTGCAATTTTTAAAAATCTATAATTTATGAGAACTGTCATTCGATAGGGTCTTCACTCTGGCTGGCTGGGACTTCTTCTAAAGTACTTCTCAGTAGGCAGCGAATCACTCCCCTTTGATTACCATGTGATTAGTTTGTTCAACTGATGGCCTTTCTTCTCTAAGATGCTCATTGTGTCCTCTGCCTCCTATGCAGTTCTTAAGAATTTAAATGAGCCATTTTATTTCTTCCTCCAACCCGGGAATCCACACACCCAGCCCCACCCTTCGGCCTCCCCTTTTAGTGCGCCCAATAAACAGCAGCACAGCTTCCGAGGGCCTCCTCTAATGGGGAATTTTATGTTGTTTCTGACATTGTTTGTTGTGCTTCCCACAAGACTGAATGCTGCTAAAGATTGAGAGACAGTGACATAAATGTCAGGGAAACGCCTCGGTAGTGTCAAGCCTAATTAGACGCTTGCACTTGGGAGACAACTAGAGATCCCATAAAACTCAGAGCTCCCCTCTCCGCACAGCCTGGAGTCTGGCAGATGGGGCAGGGCAGCCTAGAAGGCCCAAGCACAGGATGAAAGGGGAGAGGGAACAGCTTCACTGGGATGCTGAGCTCGATTTAATGCATCCTCCTGCGCCCTGCAGGTCACTCTGGTCCTGGAAGTGCCAGCCGTTTTCTGCAACAGGAGCTGTAGGCACAGTGCCTAGGGGCTGTGCCCTGTCAAGGGCCAAAGAAATGTTTGGGAAGAAAAAAAAATTGGCTCCAAATTGCAAAGCAGAAACTGCGGGAGCAAAATGATAATTTAAGTAATAATTAACAAATTAGAAATTATTTTATATTTTATGGCAAAAATATGTGCAGGCACATATGTTTTTGGGTTTTGTAATATTTACATGTGCATAATGAGATATGTTGAGGTTAGGACTCAAGTCTAAACATGATTTTCACTTATGTTCCATGTGCTCCTTATACATATAACCTGAAGACAGTTCTAGCCAATATTTTGTAGCATGCCAACATTTTGACTAAGACCTGTCACATGAGGTCAGTTGTGCAATTTTCCATGCATGGCCTCATGTCAGTGCTCAAAAAGTTTCAGATTCTGGAGCATTTCAGATTTCAGATTTTTTCATTAATAATGTTTAACCAGTAGTGAAATCTACATGCATTTTAAAGATTAATATAATGTGGGGTGAAGTTTCCAAAAGTAAAAGTGCATTCATCCCTAACATAGCCATGTCTACCAATGCAAAACACATATTCATGTGCCTGGGTGGATTGATTACCCACAAATGGCATAGCTAATATTCGAGTTCTTCAACCCTTGCCTGTACATTGGAGGGGACAGGAGAAATGACCCTTACAGCTGTTAGAA
>PVLC010004790.1:31818-75368 GCA_004027655.1 Graphiurus murinus | reverse complement strand
AAAATAAAAAAATAAAATAGCTATTTTATAGTGATACAAAATATATTACACTAGCTATCTGTAATAATAACTACCTTTGTAATAATAACTACTTTATTGAGTATGTGTTGCCAATTATTCTACTAAATATTTAGGTTAATTATCTAATTTAGTCATCATACTGACCTTGTGAGGCAAGAGCTACTCTTGTACTTACTTTTTTTTTTTGCAGTTGAGGAAAGATAAGCATAGCAATCTTAAGCATTTTACCCAAAGGTATATATTTACTAGTGGTAGGGACATGGTTTGAACTCAGGAAATCTATCTTTGGAGTCAGTCCTCTTAACCTCCACACTGGCCGCACTATAATAATTATCCTAGGTAAATGTGACTCACACCAAGGGTTATCACTCTTATCTCCATAGGTGACGGTGAAAAACATCAAGGGCCTGTCATAACAAACAGTAAACTCAGACAGCTACATCTTCATCACAGCTTCATGGTTTCATTTAAATGACTGCCCAGAGAACATAGATAGCTGTCGCTCCTAAAGAGGGCTATGCATACATTTAGGTATTGGAAGCTCTATATTCAGATCTGAACTCTGTGTTTTTCTAGGTGGCGGAACCTGTGTCCTCATCCTTGCTGAGCCTCAGTTACCTATTTTGTCAAATGAGAATGATGAACCTTACGGTATTACTGGGAGGATTTAAGCAGGTGTGAATGCGGTGGCATGGCATCTCAGAGGACCCAAAGGTGGCTCCGCTAGTATCAGAGTATTTGGCATCCTTTTCTAGTTTCCCCGAATCCTCAACCAGACAAGTAAACCTAGTAATAATGCGCATTTTCCCATTGAAATATATTCAAAGTAATATTGAGTTATTCCTGGTGAGCATACCTAGGACACAGAACTATAGACTGCTAATCCTATCAAGGGTTGACTTAAAGGAGAGAATTTCTGCCCTGCAAACTCCTGGGAGTGTTTAACTTTCAGAAATACACTGACCTCAAATTTAGTTTGAGAGAAGATTTCTAACTTTTTGAAGCTTAGGCTTCTGAAGATTAAAAAAAAAAACAAAAAAAAACAAAGTGAGTGTTAACCTGTGGAAACCTGGGCCCAGCACAAGCAGAAGTGGGAAAATGCCCTCAAAGAGCAGGGGGAGGGGAGCAGATTTGAAAAGAGGCTTAGCTAGTGTGGAAATGGTCCGTCATACACTCTCCCCTCCTAGTTTGTTTTGATACATCCCCACCTGGTCCCCAGGTGTGTAGGAACCACAAAATGCTGTTCATGCCACTGCTGTGGACCAGACTGGAGCTGGGCTATGCACCTTGGAACAATGGCTTTATTCTTTCCAGCGCCCAAAGAGACGTCTGAGTGTGGAAGGAGCTGCTGCTATTGCTAGGGGCAAAAAAGAAAATAAAAGAAAAGAGCTACATACTTTGAGAAATTTGGTCCCGATGGGGGTGGGGGGAAGTAGTACGAAATCCCATTGGAAAAAAATGTGAGGCCAGTCCTTTCTTCTATTCCCCTAAACTGCACCCCAAGTTTGAAATAAAGGTGAAGGTGAATTGGTTGCATAGAGCAAGGAGAAAACTTTTTTCTTCGAAAACCCAGGAGTTAAAGTCTAGAAATACAAGACAGTTGCCAGAACGGAAAGCTGGGGGTGTTCTTGACTCCACATATGGGTTTATAGAATAAAACAAGTTTTGCAGGGTTTGTTTCAATGTTAATTATCTCACACTGGAAACCATCATAACAAAATGGCAAATTCTGGAATTTCCACTTTTCTTTCACCTGAAGAGGGTGTGTGTTTTGATTTTGGCCAGACAGACACTGTACATTATTAGAATCAGGAGTGAACTGGAAAGAACAGTTTTCCACCTCACTCTTTTATGGGATTGGCAGGAAAACTTTATTAGTCTCAGGGTAAAATTCAGACTATGATATTTTCAAATTTTTCTATTAGAAGAAAAGGTGGCAAAGACTTCATAGAATTTTGTCTGAAGAGAGTTGGCAAAGCATCGTATTATATGGATGCATATATGAAATTAAAGTTCTTATGCGTGGCTTTTAGAAATGGAGAAAAGTTGTATCTCACATAAATGGGATGGGACTTACTAGTCCATTTGTAACTTCATTGTTCAAAATAACTAAAATTGCAAGGAGACATTAAATAAATGGCTGATCTAAACACTGAGTTTATGGTTTGAAACAAATGCTTTGCATCTAGATTAATAAGGTGATGCAAGACACTACATCATCTGGCAGGGAGAGATTTAAAGCAGGTCAGGTTCCTTGGGAAGAGAGAAAAAATATCTTTTAAGATTAAAGACCAAAAAGAAAAAATCTGTGTGTGGTCCAAACCTAATTTTTCAAAACAGTTTGCCAAAGGTGTTCAAGCTGCACGGCGATGGCTTCTCAACGTTTTAATGATTCACTTGCAAGGTGTGATTAGTCATCTCTTCAACCAGATGAGGAATGCATAAATAAGAACGATTTTTTTTTTTAGTCATTGGAGGTTCATTCTAAGAGTATTGTGGAATGTGATGAGAGAAGTTATACTTCCTAATGCATGTTCCCAAGGAGGGGTGAGGGGATGTTGGTGTGCAATAGCAGTGTTATTCTTCAAAAACATAATTGTAAATACTTAGTATCTAGCATATTTAGACCAACAGAGGAAAGAACTCTTTGGCGAAAACAAAGACCAGACCGCCCAGAGAGCTTAAACTTGACCTTCCCTTTTGCTCTTTCTGGTTCTGGACTGTCAGTGTGGCTGGGTGACTTCTTCTAATCAGAAATATTTTGCTACATTTATTGCCCTGTAAAAATATATGGGCTGGTCTTTTTGAAAACATATTCTTTGAAGCAACCAGTGTGATATAGAATAACTTTCAGAGAGATTTTAAAGAAATACATTTATATAAACTTTTATATTTCACTGGGCAGTGAGGGGGCCATAGACAATGGTTTCAAATATCAAGGATAACCTAGTTGTTCAGTTATAATCACTCTATATTTGTAGCTTCCTTTAGAGCCATGAAAAGCAATAATTGGGATTTCTTGTCCTAGCATCTATGTACTTGATGTGGTTTAACAAACTTTAAAAAGAGTTCAAAATATGCTTTTCTCTCTTTGTTCTTATTTTAAAATATACAATAATAGCTTCTCTCTTATTATCATTATTACATTTCACAATGAAAAAAAACAAGCATTCTATAGAGATTGATGCTAACAAGCAAATATCTTGGTTCTGTAAGAAGGGTTTGAAAAAGAAAAGCACAGCAATGTTTACAGGATTGTAGATTTTGCTACAAAGGTAGATACTGTAAAAATTGGAAATGATATATCAGAACTCTTTCTTTAAGGATGCTGTTCTAAATCTTCCTTCTGCCTGTCTCATATATCAGTGTCCAGAGAATATGTGTCAAGTCAGGTGATTCCTCTTCCATAGGGACATGGTGTCCTGGTACAGCTCTGACATGTGGTGTGTAACTGCACTGCCAATGTCTTCAGGTCGGGGCTTACATTTAAATTCTCTGTATTCCACACACTAAGCATAATTTTAGGTATGTTCATGTGCTTTTGCCTTTGTACTTTGGTAATATATTACTCTATTGCCTAGCCAATCTAAACATGTACTCCATATTAAGCAGTTTTTATTTCTTTTCTTCAAGAAGCCATCAAAAGTTTTTATTTTATTTTTAATTAGGTAACAAATATACCAGGTACCCCAATTAAAAGTTACAAAAGGGAAAACAAGAAAAAGTCCGTTTCCATCCCGATTTCCCCCAGCTATCCTTCTTCCTTGGCAGGATGCAACCTCTGTTACATACTTTATTTCTTAGGAATCTTCTTACAGACATTTAACACACAATCAAATATTCATATTTGGTAGGCCATGACTAAGCCCACCACAGGCCCTTAACATAGTTATACATAAGCCTTGACAAGCTAGAAATTCCTTACATGGTAGAAGCATAGACTTGTGAGTAAGCAAGATGCGACCACAGGCATTTCTAGAAAGGTCAGTCCCTATCTTGGATCACGCTGTTATAGTGATAACTCACTACAGGTAGCTGTCCTTCATCTCAGAATACCAGAGGTGCCAGTACAGGGACACAAGGGAGATACCAAGGAACTCAATTCACCTGTATTCTTCTCTCATGGATATTCTTTTCAGCTTCTTTATTTGGGGGGTAAAAATAGCAGCTTTAGTAAGATGGTAATACTTATGTAGCAAATTACTATGTAACAGGCATAGCTTCAAATGTTTACTTAACTCATTTAAAACAAAGTCAGCCTTCAACCTGGACTCAAGTGTCCTTTACTTTCAATGTCCTGAACTGAAATAAACTTTGAGGTTTAACATGGCTACAATGAGAAATTTTTACCACTAAAGGAACTGGATTTATGGCTTCACATACTTTTTTAGGTACCTTATTGACATCTGCAATTTTTTTTTTTTTTTATGGAGGGCAAGGTGATTTTTCTGGCCTAACCCATCAAAGTGCATGTTAGGATGAATATGAACAACTGTGTGCTTGATCATAAAGCTATCATTTATCTGACTTAGGGTTCAAACATTTGATGGGTGAAATTTAGCTAGTAAGAATGGCCATAAAATTACTAGATTGTTCCACCAGGGGGCAATGGAAAGTTGTAGTCATATCTTCTATTTTCACAGGTTATGAGGAGTAAACCGGTAGTTACCATGTTTGTGTGTCTCCTCCAAAATGAAAATAGCCCTGTTATTTCTCCTGATTATAAAATTAACATGTGTATATTGTAAAAAAATTAAAATGCAATAAAGTATATAAAGAAAAATTAGAGTTTATAATCAAACATCACAGAAACTGAAATCATTGTTATACTTTAGTGTATTTCCAGACTTTTCTCAATATAAGTATATACCTATATTAATTTTATTTTTTACTAAAATAGGATCATATTTTACATATTTTCTTCCACAATACATTATATACATCTATCTCATATAAATACACATTTACATCACCCTTTAAAATAGTCATATAATGTTCCCTTGTATGGATATACCATAGTTTAATTGACTGATAATTTATTAATATATTTTAAGACACTTTAGAGGTTTTGATAATAGAAATAAATACTTTAGTACATACAATTGTCGCCCTTTATCCACAGTTTTGTATTCTGTGGATTCAGTTACCTGCCATCAATTGTGACCCAAAAATGTTAAATGGAGAATTCCAAAACTAAATAATGTATATGTTTTTTAAAGGATTATTACAGTATATTGTTATAATTGTTCTATTTTATTCTTGTTATTGTTAATGTCTTACTGTGCCTAACTTATAAATTAAATTTTATCACAGGTATGTTTATAGAGTAAAAACATATACAAGACTAGGAAAAGAGACAAAGCACCTTGATATTGCACACTCTACTTCATGCTGGGTTCAGGAAACCTTTGCAAGAGCAGGAAAGAAATCCCTAGTTTAGAGCCTAGGCCTGAGAAATCCTCACTGAGGAGGGCCCTTGCTACATCCTGCTGTTTTAGCTCTTCAGGAATGCATCTCTCTCTCTCTGTAATATAGTACCAGTATGCCACCTTTGTCAGGTGGTGCTATATAAAAATAAACCAAATACCAGTCATTTGAAACTTCTAAAAGCAATATTTTAATTATGGAAAGATGCAGTGTAAAGTGCATGTTTATGTGTATGTATAGACACACAAATATATAAGGGGACACACACACACACACACACACACACACACACACACACACCTTGGAAAGCCAGATTTTAAAAGTGTTATTTGGATCAGCCTTAGTTTTTTTTCCCTTCCCAAAATATATCAAATAATGATTCTTATTTTTAATGCTATTATCTCTACCCTGAAAATACCCACTCAATGCGTATTTCCTTTAAAAAAGATCTTCCAGGTGGCACACGCTTGTAATCCCAGCATTCGGGAGGCTGAGACCAGAGGATCCGGGTTCGCGGCCAGCCTCAGCTACCTAGTGAGGCACTCCGGAATTTAGTGAGACTCGGTTTCAAAATAAAGAATAAAAAAATAGGGCTGGGGGTGTAGCTCGGAGGTAGAATACCCCTGAGTTCAATCCCCAGTACCGCAAAAAAAAAAAAAAAAAGATCTTCCATACTTAGTTTTGTACTACTTTCTAGAAGATATTAAAATGAGACAATGACATTAACACAGATCAAGTTAGGAGGTAAAGAAAAACCTCTGTGGTCAGACAGATAAGGTAACAAGAGTAGATCTGAGTGAATGAAGAATTTAGTACATGCTCCTTATTAGCCTCATAGAGAAAGAATGATCTGTGACCCATAATTCAGGTTCTAAAAAGCATAAAAGTTTTCACATACTACACACATTGCAGACATCTGTGCTGAGCTCTACTCTTGAGTTTAGAAAATCTACCACTACTAGTGTAATGTACTCTGGTTGGTTCCTGCAATAATATCTTTGTAATGTTTACATGGAGCTCTTTGAATCCATATTAAACAACACTACCAAAGCTGAGAGGCCTCAAATTTGTCAGTGCTTCCCGTCTCTCAGGCCTACACACATGGCAGCCACACCAGGACATTTTCTCTTTGAATTTGCAAAATAGTTATGGGGTGTCTGAAATGTGTAAGAAAATGTTTTTTAAGAGAAAAAGCCCTAGAGTATATATCTTAATCAGAAACCTCCTATGGGGGCTCTTGATTAAAAATATAAGTAGGGCCACTCCAAGCAAAGTATTTTTTTCTATTAAATCAGAAGAATTCTGTTGAAAAAACTGAGTGTTTTGATTAAGATCTTTAATTAAAAGTACATTGAGGTCCAACAATTGGTAATCCCTTTAGTAGAAGCATTATTAACATATTCCATTTTACTTAAGCAGAAAATGTCAAAACGACAGGGATTTAGCTCCCCAGCCCCATGGATTCACAGAGGAAAGGAGTTCTAGATTAAGGGTTTTCTAACTAGAGAAATACCCAAATGCTTCCTAGGATTCTATGGGAGTATTTTGCAACCTGAGATTAGCTATAAGCATTCTTGTGATCTTGCTAAGGTTTTGTTTCTTTTGTTATTATTTATTTTAAATTTTTATTTTTTTTTTACTATTTCAAGTTTACATAAGGATACCACTTCAGAATCTGAATCTAGTTCCTCTTCATCTGAATTTTATTCTTTAGTTGTGTATGTGTTCTTAACTGTAGTTAAATATAATACCAAAAGTTCAATAATCTAAGTATTGCCAGAATAAGGTAGGATGTACATTCCTTTTACGTTTCCATAACCTAGAACAGGAAAACATAAAAATGAAAACTTTTCATTTACCATAGTGTAATCTCCACCTCTAAATTTATTATTCTAATAGAATGATGCTCCTATCATTTCAGACCTTGAGTCCTCCCCCACTCTCCCTAGCTCACTATTTAACCTCCCAGTACATTAGACTCCAAAGAAGAATACGTCTTACTTCCTTGCTGCCTAAAGTTCTCTCTCACCCTATTTTCCAAGGAGGCCATATTAAATATTGAACTAGAGCATTAGGCTTTGGACTAAATTGACCTAGATAGTTCAAACCCTGGCTCTACCACTTATAAAACACATGACCTTGATCAAGTTTTCTGCATAGACTACCAATATACACTCAGTTTTGTGTGAGAATTAAATGAGAAAGATATTTGATATATCACAGTGCCTGGCATGAGGAAGAGCTAGCTAACTGTAGAACTATTTCCCCCCAATACTGAAGAATAGAATATTGGGAAAATGATAGTTGAATTCAATTGTTCTTCTGTTTTGTTTGTGTATGTGTGTATGTGTGTGTTTTCAGTAGAAAAATAAGGAGCATTAAGAATTTTTTTGCAATTTTTATATCAACGAAAATCATATAACATAAGACAATATCTTATAGTGTAAAATTCAGTGATTTTAACACATTCACAATGTTGTGCAACCATGACTACTAATTCCAGTAATGTCCATCATTCCAAAAAGAAACCTTATACACATGAAGCCATCACTCCCAGTTTTTCCCTCCCTCTATTCCCTGGAAATGACTAATCTACGTTCTGTCTCCTTGCTATTCTGGGCATTTCAGATAAATGTAATCATGCAACACGGGGCCTTTTGTGTCTGGCTTTTAAAATTTAACAGTTTTTAAAAAGATTTATAAGACTTATCCATTTATAGTATGTATCAGTACTGCATTTCTTTTTATGCCTAAATAATATTCCATCACATGCATATATACTTGTTTTTCCATTCATCATTTGATGAGCATTTAAGTTGTTTTTATGTATTGGCTATTCTGGATAATGCTGCTTTAAATATTCTTGTATATGTTTTTGTGTGAACATATGTTTTCAATTATGATCATTAAGAATTTGTTTTCCAATATTGCATGCTGACTAGTAGGAATTATTGTAATTGCCTAAAGCAGACATTCCGAGTCACAGGATTGTATTATATTTCTATGACTTCAAGTAGTTTGAATCCCCCCACCCCTACTTTTAGAGTACATGCTACAAACAGATGTACTCCCATGCTTTTGACTAATAAATTTTGGTGAAGAATAATTAATCACTATTTCATCTTGTAATAACTATATACAACTATATAACATATATGCAAACAATACATATGCACACACTGAGCTGAATGGACTTTCTAGTCCAAGTAAGAGTTGTTCCTGAGCTGACTTATAAAGATTATTTCCTTCCCTCCAGCTTGACTCTTTTGACTCTTTAACTCTTATCTCCCCCATTCCTCTGTACCTGAAATTTGATGCCATCCAAAGAATGTTTGGCACCCATCATTTTTGAGGTAGAGTTGCACAATTAAATCACTCAGCAGTGACTTATGGATTAACAATGTGCTTCTCTTCCCAGAAATGGTTCCACATTAGAGGACAAAGAGTAAGGATGATGTTTGACGCAAAGGATGGTTACTAATTGTGGTTTCTTACTAACCAGGGAGCTATGTCGATCAGGTCCTCGCCAGTGTTCATAGCTTCACATTTTGCTTCTGTGTGCACCAAAACTTGTGTTTTCAGGTCTTTTAAAACCATTTTTGAGCCTTCACAGGTTGTAATAGTAAATATGTATTAATCATGATTCATACTATTTTAAACCTTTCTATGGATGTTCCTCCTCAAGGTATGGGCATTAAACCCAAAGTTTCCACCTAAGAGGGTTAATTACCCCTCATGCACCCTGCTTTGACATTGTGTGTGTGTGTGTGTGTGTGTGTGTGTGTGTGTGTGTGTGATACTAAGGATGGATCCAGGGTCATTCTATCTCTGAGCTATACCAGAGCCCTATTTTATTCTTTTGTTTTGAAACAGGGCCTCACTAAGTTGTGGAGGGTGGCTGTGAACCCATGATCCTCCTTCTCAGCCTCCCAAATCTGAGATTACAAGTGTGTACCATCATACCCAAACTGCTTTGACATTTAATACATCTGGGCTCAAGTCTTGTTAAATAACTTTGAAAAAGTCACTATACCTCTTTAAGCCTGTTTCTTCAGATCTATAGAAATAATAGTAATAAAATTGTTAATCCAATTAGGCATGGTGACACATGCCTATAATCCCAGTGCTTGGGAGGCTGAGACAGGTGGATCTCAGCAACTTGGAGAGACCTTGTTTCAAAACAAAAAAATAGAAAGGGCTGGGGGTGTAACTCAGAGACAGAATGCTCCTGGGATCAATCCCTAGTACCAAAATAATAATAATAATAATAATAATAATAATAATAATAATAATAATAATGTCAGTCCTCCAAAATTTTTGTAAAGGTTACAGATTAAAGCATCTATCAGGATTTTTGTCACTTGATCTGTGCTCACTATGCTGTAACTTGAATTATTGCTATTGTTAATGGTGACAGGAAGCCAGATGTGGCTTTTTAGGATCCTACCCATCCGTGGAAGGCTCCTGTGTCTGGCACAGCTGTCCTAGAATCCACTCTGTATCCCTGACCTCCAGGTAGCTGTCTCTGCCCATCTCACTCACTGACTTTAACTCTAGAGTGAGTTGAATTGAGCTGGAAGCATAATTGAAGCGACAGTAACTTGAAAACATGCAATCTAGAATCTACATGGAAACATGTTGAAGGAATGAACAGCTACTTTCAAGAGCCCTGTCATGGTTTCTGTACCCTGGGTTGTAGGGCATTAGAAACCTGAGCTCCAGTTTTGGTTCTGTCATTTGCAAGGTATAAGATTCTGTGCAAGAGTTTTAAACTCACTGAGCTTCAGTTCCTTTTTCTGGAAGATGGAGCCAATGGTATTAGCACTACTTCATGCTTTGCGGTAAATAGATAAAATATCCCATATTAATTATGACCAGAGAGAACCAACTGTATATTAGTAGAAAGATGTTTATTTTCCCAGTGCCTGGAGGGGAGAGTATTACTAGTTAATTTAGAGAATGAGAACAGAGACTCAACAACTTGCAGTGTAGGGCACATAGCAAAGAACTGCCCTGCTTAAAATACCAGTAGCACATTGCACTGGATGAATATGTTTTGAAAATTCCAACATCTAACATGAAAAATTACACCAATGCCCACCAATCAACATGTGGATTTGAGTGGCAGGAGAGAAGTCTCTCTTCCTGTATTCTGTGATCAGTACATCTTTGGAGTAATCCTGAATTTCCCATTTTCCCTTAGGAAAATTGAAAAAATATATTTGATAATTTCTCATAGTCTGATTTTTATGCCATTAAATAAGTATAATTAAATCTTAATATAAGGAAATCTCAGGAGTTAACAATTGGTAAAAAAAAAAAAAAAATCTCAGAAAAAAAAAAGGTGATTGGAACCATGAAACGAAAGATTGTCAAATGGGCTTTGAGCCCTGTGGAATGTAGGAGTTCTATAAAATACAAGATGGTATTGTTTTTCGCCTACGTGTGGGTACCTACACAGGCTGTACTGCCGACAGGTTTACATTTTACAGCAGTTCGTGAATGGCATGAGAAGAAATGAAACCATCTGCAAAATATCTAGGGTTCTTTTCCAGTAAGTGTATTTTTCTATTATAAAGAGTATTAAAGTCACATTACAGAAGATTTGGAAAATAGAGAAGAGAACAGAGAAATCATCTATAATCATTCTACTCCCAAAATAACTGCTATTAAAATGTTGGTATATTTCCTTTTAGTGAGTTTCACTTGATATACTCTCAATTTTCACTAAGAGTTTTTTTTCACTGAACATTACATCTGATGTTTATGTGATTCTTTTTGAAATTGGAAGTTGTTTTTGATAAGTGTCTGTGGCTGCAGGCTTTGTTGGGGAGGGGGGAAGTTGTAGGTTCTTCCATTTAAATAACTTTGAACTTAACGATGTGTTGCTCCTTAAAGCAAATAATAAGGGAAATTTAATTTTTCGGCATCTAGAGTTGTTTGTGCTACACTTCAAAACCACTTCTCTTTTCCAACTTTTAATCCCCTAGAGTATTCTAAGGAACATAACTATGAGAAGTAACATCACACTGTTTTAGTTTTCGTGCAGAGAAAGATTCTCATGCTGGATTCAGATATTTTTGTGAGCAAATAAAAGCTCCAGAGACTTTGTAGGTTAGTGAATAAAGGATTGGCCTCCAACCAAACCCAACTAAATGAATTTGGTGGTCTCAGCTGAGTTTCCAGCAAGTTTTAGCCTGCATTACAAATTCATCATGCACAATTATGTGCAATTTGGCACAATTTCCAATCCCTGCTTAGGAGAGGCCCTCTGTTTAGAGTTGAAGGGAAGCATAAAAGACTTCTTGTGCCTGGAGGGAGCAGTTCTGTTGGTCAAGGTTGTGCTACATATGGAAAGAGTAGAATATTGTCAAGCACAAAGACTCTAGGAATGTGTGGGTACTGGGCATCAGCTGTGCTGACCATTAGAAATTCCTCACTCTGAGAAACTTCATTCAAACAGAAGATGACAATTCCAGCACTGATGGACATGAAGATTCTGTCCCAGCCAAAACTGGCACAGATGAGTTAAGACCCATGAACATGTTTTTACTCACCTGACTCTGGAACATAGAGAAGGAAGTAAAGTCAGTTTAGAAGTATTTGGGGGGAAAATGCTCAGATCTGATGAGGTGCCTAATATGTTGGAACAAATACATTATGAATCTCTAGAAATCTCAAATATTTCTAGTATTGCAGTAATGCACAATAATTGTTTGATTTAACATAGGCCAACTCAGGAAATGAAAATTTTAACAATTAACTTTTTCTTTCTATAGTCCACTCCTCTCCCATTTCATGTATTCAACCTGGATATAGTTTAATTATTTGGAGGAAAATACACTGAACAGCAAAATGTTCTTTGATTTGTGTTCTAGTTCTTAAGGAATTGGCATTTTGCTGGCAGCTCACTATGTATAAGACTAAATTATTAGATTCCTGAACACATCATCACAATTCATAATCATAGACGAAGGTCATCCAATGTCACTATGGCTAGATCTGAGGAACAAAGTAAACATAGCCTGGGATACTGCTAGTTATTTCCTTCTCTGAGTGAGTCCTATATCAGCAGCTAAGTTATCCAAAATTCTAATACTAGAATTTGTTGGTTGTTAGAACCTAAAACAGCCCTTGGTTATTGTACTGTCAATAGCTAAAACTTAAATAATGGAAATAAACAAACTATTGATTACTGTAATAGAGGAAAAAATCCAACCAAATAAAACAAAAGAAAACCAAATAAAGCCGAAAGAAAACAACCCAAATAAACACAATGATAACATGTCAACTCTTATTTCAAGAAAGAGATGTGGTTGATATCAGACAAATTATCTTTCTAATTAAAAACAAAAGGTCTAAAGTTAGCCAGGGATTGGGGGGGGGGCATCAGTTAACAGAACTTCTGCTCTTTAGCATCATACTTAAAAGTAATATTAGGGACAAAGAACTAATGATTAGGTCAAGAATATCCCAAGGTGGTTGGCTGAGAGAGGCACAGCCATTTCATTCTGCAGGGAAGTTAGAACCTTTCTATCTAGATAAGGTGTCCACTGAAGGACCACACCACTCCCACCAACTCACAAATCAGGCATCCCGCCATGAAGTGTTGGTGATAGCTAATGTGATTCTTCTGATGTTTCTCCTAAGTAAATGTCATAAACTCAGTTGCATAGGCAATCCAACTTCTTATTTGTCTGCTATAAGCCAACCAACACATAGAGGATTTAATGAATTCCTTGGGAGGCAGCATGGAAAGAACCTAGGATTAGAAGTCAGATTAATGTTCAGTTTTACTTTGCCTTTTCTAAGCTATGTGACCTTAAGTTAAATTACTTAACATTTTGTGGTTTGGTTTAAAATTTTCACATATGAATAGGTAATTCCTCACATTTTTTAGTAAGGAATGTTTCTGAACTATTTGATATAGAAGTTGGCACATAACTGTAGGTAGATGATGGATCATCTATAAGGCCTTGCTTATGGTGAGTCTGTGATTTAGGTAAGGTAACACACACAGAGGCCTTCCAATCAATACTTGAAGAAGGATTATATTATGCCCCAAGAAATAACATGGCATGCCCTTAAGAAATACCTCGCAGCTTTGGCTCAAGAGAAGATGAGAGGGGAACATTAAAGAAGAAAGAAGCAAAGCAGTGTGAACAGCAAGAGAAAGAGTGCAGAGATGGGCTCTGGAAACCATGGCTAGAGGTAGAGGAGAAGCAGAATTAAGACAACTGGAAATGGAGTTCCTAGCAGCAGAGTCTAAGCATCCCAGACAGAGATCACCTGAAGATATTAACTAACAATTAAGATCATAGTTTTAGTGCATATCTAAGCTGAAAATTAAGATATCCTTAGAGGCCAAACACAAAGAGAAAGCATGAATCTATGGGCTGTGCCATCTGTCAAGCTCTGATGACCATGTACTGACTGGGACAAGAAACAACGCCTAAGAGCCAGAAAAATCAATGAATCAGAATGGAGACTCAGAAAGCTGGAAACCCAGTAGGATATGGTGTGTACACCTGTAATCCCAGTACTTGGGAAGCTAAGACAGGAAGATCACAGGTTCAAGGACAACCTCAGCAATGTAGCAAGACTCTCAGCAACTTAGAGAGACTGTGTTTCTAAACAAAAAATAAAAAAGGGCTAGGAGTGTAGCTCAGAAGTAGAATGCCCCTGGGTTCAATCCTCAGAAAGAATGAAAAAAAGAAAAGGCAAGGAGGGAAGGGAAAAAGGAAGGAAGGAAGGAAGGAAGGGAGGGAGGGAGGGAGGGAGGGAGGGAGGAGAGAAAAGGAAAAAGAAAGCTTTGAAGGGTACCCCCCAGCCTCCCAAATAGCAGTACTCTCAGGGAGCAAATCATCTGACAGAGGGACACCTTACTCAGTCTTTACCTTGACTCTGGATAGAATAATATTCTCTAAGATAGTCACAAACATAGATATAAGCCTAAATGAAAACTCAGGTGACAGTTTTGGCTAAACGGGGTCCATGTTGTTACTGCCCCAGGGGTGAAGAAATCCCAATCCTCTCTCCAATGATAGAGGTTGAATTCTGATTTTAAATACTTTTCAGAGAGAAAACTACAAGGGACATAAATCACAATAAAAACTCACTAAATCTATGTAAGCCCTCATGAAATGTAATCCTCAAAAGCAATAAACTGTATAAATAGACTCTCAGAGCAGACATTGGAATGATCACTTGTAGAATAACATGCCCATACTCTATGTCCCAGGTATATACCCTAAATAGATTGATATATTCTGGAGATGTGTAGAATACTTATAGCAGAACTCTTCTTAACAGTTCTAAACTCTAATAAACCTAGGTTTCCATCAATAGTAGATTACATAAGTAAATTGTGGTATATTTATTCAGTGAGATATTTGTCATAAGAGCCCCCAAAATTAAAAAAAGTTATAGATATGCTTAAAATGGTGATATCTCAAAACACTGAGGAAAAAGAGGGAAGTCAAAGAAAACTTTATTAAGTATACTTCCATTAATATTAAGTTCAAAAGCAACACGTTATTTAAGGATGCGTTTATATATAGTAAAACTGTATGTCAAAAAGCTACTATTGGCCAGGAGCAGTAGCACACACTTGTAATCCCATTACTTGGGAGACTGAGACAGGAGGATCACAGGTTTGCTGCTAGCCTCAGCTACTTAGTGAGGCTCTCCACAACTTAGTGAGACCCTGTTTGAAAATAAAGAATAAAAAAATAGGGTTGTGGATATAGCTTGGAGGTAGAATGCCCCTGAGTTCTATCCTCAGTTACCCCCCCCCCACACACACACACACAAAACTACTATTGATTGGCATAAAATTCAACATAGTGGATATCACAGAGCACAGAGGGCAGTGATTTTGGAGGAGACTGTGAGGCTGAATGAAGGTGCACAAGCATTCAATTTTTAAGGTTTTACGCAAGCAAACTATGTATGCACATTGTATACATTCTTTGCATATATAATAATTTTACAATGATGAGAAAGCAAAAATAGAAAGTAGAATAAAGAGGCAAGAGACACAGAATGATTATTTAGGCTAGGCTGTGTTAAAGGAAAGAGTTTGGTGTTTAAGTAGAAAAGATAAAGTTTGAGAGAAAGAAAATGGGGAGAATGAGGTAAGAATATACATTTTTAATGTATATTTTGAAAATAATTTCTTTATGGTATTTTTGAGAGAGAGTAATAATGATATAATCTACTTTTTATTTATTTTGAATACCAAAGTGAAATCTTTGAATGCAACCAAGCAAGAACCAGAAAGAGTTTAAATGTATCTGAGTGACACAGACTTTCTTTTGTGTTTGTTTGTATTTGTTTGCATAAGATTTTCATAACTGAAAAATAATTTGTGCCTCTATCAGCTTGCTTATTCCCATGGCTGAGGGTGTCAGTGCTTCTTCATTCCTCAGGAGCCTTTCCTTTCGATCCCTTTCTGTTCCTTTTCACTAGCCCATGTACTATAATCCTCAACTCTATGTGCATTTCTAAGTAGCATCTTGTACTACTTCCTTGTTTCTGAGACACATGGGTTTTTATATTATAACTCTTCAGAAAATGTGGGACATTTCATAATTAGCATGCATATTAATTGTGGTATAGTATTCTTTCCTCAAAAAAACAAAAAAGAAAAACTTTTTATTAAATTGATGATGTTTCTTTAGTCACCAGCCATTTAGAGTGGAAAAATATGAAAATAAATTATGAACTTCTATTCTTTTTGTCTCATTCATGTGTAGACAAATACATTTCCTCTTCTCTCAATTTAGTAAATACCAAAATAGTAACATTTCCTCAAAAAGAGCCTTTGCTGGGCTACTTCTTTCTCTTTAACCTTCTGTTCATTCTACTCTACTTAGAAAACCTATATTTCTCCAGTTACCAAAGTATTTCACTCATTTCAAGGTTTTACCAATGTCCAATCTGTCACTAGCCAAAACAACAACAACAACAACAATAATAATAATAATAATAATAATAATAATAATAATAAACACATGTAAATATAAAAGAGTTTTTTAAGCAGTTCTAAGATTAGAGTTCCCAGGAATGAATGAAGTTCAAATTTTTCCATTTATGGCATACCATAATAATTTAGTTATTAGAATTAAAGTATTTTGGATAAGTGAATCTTTCAAATAATAGAAGATAACTTTTTTTTTCCAGTAAGATTGCCTGATTTAGTGGAAAGAACTGAAACTTGGCATTAAAAACCCTACCTGGGTCCAAGCCCTTGGGTTGCCATTAATTAACAATAAAACTGAGAAAACCATCATCTCCAAGTATATTTCCTAATCTTTAAGTATATTTTAAAATACTGTTAATAAAAATAACTTAATAAACAGCTACAAGGTACCAGCCACTGTTGTCCTAATAACTTTAAATAGTAACTCTTAATCCTCAAAATAACCCTAGGTACTATTATTATCCCCATTTTGAACAGAGGTGGAAACTGAGGCACGAAGACAGTAAAGGGCATTCATAGGTACAAAGTTTTCAATTCAGGCAATGGGTGAGTAGACAGATGAGTGAGTGGTTAGGTGTGGATACACAGGTACCCCTCTGTATGAAGGAGCATTTCCTATACATAAAGATGAGGCAGTCGTTCTAAAATGCCCACATGCATTCCTGCCTCATGATAAGAAGCCTCACTTCGTCTTTTGTGGACATGTGTCACAGTACATTGCTGTCCCACGGGGATGTCCCAAGGTGAGCAAATGGAAGGCCTCTGGCTCCCAGACTGGCTGCCGCTGCAAGAGCATGTCCTTGCAGACACACCAGCAGTCCATGACCTGGGAAAGGACAGTGGAACTCACATTGCATAGGTGCTGCATATCTGGCTGTGTGTTCACTTCCTGCATATTTTATTTAAACAGATTCTATGTCACTGTTTTGTAAGAGGAAATCGAGACTCAGAGAAGTTAAGAGATCTGCCAGTGTCTCACAACTCTGATAGCAGAGGCAGGATTGGAGGGCAGGATCATCTATCCCCAAAGATTGTCTGCAGTCTTTATGCTCAAATGCTGCCTTCTTTAAAAAAAATTATATCATTTTTAATTAACAAATCATAATTGTATCCTTTGCTGCCATCTCTGGTGAGGCTAGGTGCATCATCCTGGACAATGGATGTGTTTGATTCTGTAGAGATCAATGTAAAAGTTTATGATCACTCCAGAGACATTCATTCTGTGCAGATAGAGTGAACTCATAGATGTTCAGTAATATAAAACTTCAGGGTACTACTGTTTGATTTTGTTAAGGAAAGCATAAAACATAATATTTTGCTGGTATTTCAAACTGATATGGTTTTTAAAATATATTATTCCCTTAATTAACTTTGTTTATACCCCAAACAAGAATTCCATTGTAGAGTTATTATTCTTCAGTTGCATAATATGTGTAAATATGGCAAAGAAAAGAACTGGAACTGAGTAATGTTATAGGGCGATATAGAATCCGATTAACTCACTTTAGTTTATATACAAAATGAATTTGCTAAATTTAGTGTTTTTAAAGGAGAGTTTGTGTTATAGAAAAAGTTCATACTCTCTTTATGAGTGTAGCAAAGTCCTTGAATCAGATTGCGTTAAAGTCTCAACCATCACTTACTAAGCAAGTTAATTAGTCTCACCAAACCTTAGTTTTCTCACCTGTGGAATGAATATAATAATTGTATCTATGCCTTGAGATTGTTATATAAATGGCACAATCCATACAAAGCATTTAGCAGGTGCCTTGCACATGCTAAGGGCTCAGTAAGCAATTGCTACTCATATTCATATAAAGTCAGCAACATATTGCTATAGCCTTCATTTTGTTGGCTATTATTATATATAAACAATATTTTCTCTTTATGGTTGTATGTGTGTGTACATATTTCATTATAAATAATGTTATAGAGCATTTTTTATATAAAAATGAGTGCAGCTCTATCACATCCAATCCAGCACTACAAGTAATGAACTGGGCATGAATTTCTAGCTAGTTGGATATAGATGAAGACAAAGGACATTTATTCTTTCATTTTTTAAGATAGAAAAATTGAGGCACCTTAATCTCAAGTCATAAAATTAGCATATGAGTTGAAGGAAGTATTTACAAGTAGATAGTCTAGATAGAACCAGTTGCTCTGATTGTTACAAGATGCTGCCTTAAAAGTCATTGTTTTAGATCATAAAAGCTTTTTATAGGAATTCTGAGTAACCTTCCTGTCCAATTCTTTCTTTATTTGCTATATTTGGGTAACAACACATCTAAATTTAGCAAGTAAATTCTTGCTTTATGCAATGCATGGCTTCAATAGAATAAGGTTTTGGTTTTGCAGTATTCGTACAATTTTTGTTCATGTTCTAATACTTTGTATTTTGAGCCATATATATGTATATGCATTATTCACTCTGACCTTGTTTAAAGGTCTTGACTTATATTAGCTTTTTTGATATAAAGCTCAGCATAGCTATCATGCATTCCATCATTAGAATAATACTTTATGATTATATACAAAATGTCTGTCTCCTGCAGTTGGTATTTTAATAAGGGTGGAGTGCATCTGAAACTTATATCACATTGCAAACTGCATATATTGCCAAACCTTAAAAACATACTAAGCAGAAGAGGGAGGTTTTTCTTTTAATGGAATCTGATATTATCTGAGTTGTTACTCTTAGGTTTACTGGGTATTTTTATTTGCTTTATAAATATATGTTTGCTAAAGCATAATAGTTTTATTATTGTGATAGGTTTATGTAATTCTTTGAACATATATTGTTAAACACAAAAGGATAATAAAGTTATATTAAACAGGGTTTTAGAATCATGAAATACATGCCACTATAAAATTTATCAACTTTTTTACGATGTCCTAAATTTTGGAAAATGTATTTCACAATCACAAATAAATGTGGGTATTAGGATGTGAGGAGGCAAAGCTTATTCTAGTTTAGAATCTCTCTCTGGAGCCAGATGCGGTTTTGATGAAACCCAGAGCTGCAGGGTAGATACATTATATAAATAAAGCTAAGTTTCTTCGCCACAAGGGCGCTGGGCTGAGCTCTGATACTAGATCTCTGAGCATGCATGACCCATTCCCACCATTAAGGTACCACAACAGGGTTAATGTTCCTGGTAATTCTAAAATAGGCAAAATTCTCTGGAATTTACTGACAACAGGAATTTTTAATTAATGCAAGAATAGGTCTGGACAACAAAGCAACTTGAAAGTTAGGAGGGAATCCTTTATCTGTGTTTCCCTAATAACTGATTTAGAAAGCAAAATCTGGGAGCTTTGAAATAGAAAAAGAAGATGTGTCTGCCATATAGCACTTCAACAAGAGAAAATGCATAATAAAATGGCCTGGAAACTAATTTAGAAATGGCAGTTCTCAGATCCAGGTAGTACCAGCAGGAAAAAGCACTAAATGGTCAGTAGGGTTTAGAGGAGGCAAAGGGAGGCATGGGAAAAGATACTAATGCATAATCAGGAAGGTAAATGGCATGCATGATGGGTTCTTTTGGAATAATATTGTACACACTAATAGTTCTTTACATTCCACAAAAACTTTTAAGGTAAACAGCTTTAACCACCTCCTCAGAAGAACAGGAACCATGTGCATTTTTGTTTTTTTTAGGTAAGAAAAAACTGAGGGAGGAACAGGGACTACAGACTTGCCCAAAGTCTTAAGAGCGACCTGAACTATAGTCTTCAGGCCCCTAGTCCAGGGGCTTTCCCATTACCACTCAACCAAATTCCAAATTTCGCGTCTCATCTTTCTATATTTAATGTGTGTTCACCAACACTATAAAAACACATCATCGCTAAGCTCTATCATCAAGGTCTTTGGGGTTAGCTCTTAATTGGTGGCTTGCTCCCATGTATCATAGATGTAATACAGTATTAAAAGGTTTGGTTACATGTGAGGTTCTCTAAAGTACATACTTTCTGTACACAGAACCACTTCCTGATTCCAGATTTAAATATGGGACAAATTGTAATAAAATCACAACCATGCTAAAAATAACACGAAAATGGGACAAAACAGCAAACTATGGAACCATATCACCTACTCACTAGTTCACAGTACTTGAGCTGGGGACATGGCATAAGTTTAGTCCTGACCAGGGCATATGATAACTCCTGAAGTGAAGTGAAAGTGGGGATGGCAGTCAGGGAATCCTTTATTTTCTGGAAATTGCTGCTATAATTTCTAAAATTATACAGTTGAGTCATTTCTAGATTTCCTTCCCACTCAACTATAGAATTCAGTTACTTTTAGTTGAGCTTCCCAGTCCCCCAGATTTTGGTTATAGCGTACGTCACAAAATGACCTCTGGATTAACTGTCCCTGCTGACATGTATTGAGGATGTATTCTAGGTTTAGCAGTGGCCAAAGAGATTTTCATTTTTTTTCCTGTGGGCTTATCTGAAATGTAACCTAGAATAAACATGTGGAAAACAAAATGTGGTATCATTTTGTAAAATTATTTAATCTTGTTCTGCTGGACAGATAGTGGGGAAGCTTATACTGGCTATATAATATCATCTTTCAGTTTATAATAATCCTGGCAGACTTTCTCTCCCTTTTTCCTTCCCAAGATGGCATCTGAGTACAGAGTACTTTAGCTCTGCCCTTGGGGTTAGCAGAGGGGTCAGAAATATATAAGCTGTTTCTTGGGTCACCAGTGCCCTCTGTGACAATGTTTTTTTTTTTTTCCATTATCTGCCTCAGCACTGCCAACAGGGGCTCTCCTAGAACCAAGGGAGAATTTGGAGGCCTAAATGCAGCACCTCTGCCATCTCCAGAAGCCTGACAATACTACACCAAAGATCTTATTTGATGCAGAATGCTCCAGGCTAGAGTAAGGAAAACACGGGGAGGCAGGCCCCTGTTAGAGTCTCAAGTTACAGAAAGGGCAAAACGCTTCTCCTTTGGCCTTTTTGTAGCCCATGATGATGTTCTCCCTCAGGAATTTCTCCAGGGTACTAGGACAGTGTGTGTGTGTGTGTGTCAGGGTGACACACATGTCTCCCTATTTTTGTCCCCTGCCTCTGTCCCAGGCTCTTCCCTCAGTCTTCAGGTCCTGAAAGGGTTGATATCAGCCAACATGTGTTAGACGGTTATCATAGACTAGGAACTTGGCTCGGAGATATCCATTTGAAAAGGCTTTCTACTCCATTTTGGAATTTTCCCATTCCTCCTCCTCTGAGATGGACTTTTCTTTGGTTAGTAGTTCTTATCCTTGGCTATACTTTGCCATCACTCATGGATTTTTAAAAATCATAGATGACCAGTCCCACCCAAGGGAATTCTGACTTACTGACCTTAAGTACAGCTTAGCCATCTGGAGTTTTTAAGGTTCTCCATATGAGTCTAACATGCAGCCCAAGTTCAGAACCACTGCCCAGTGTTGCTGTGTTTGTGATTATGTTTACCCTAGTCCTTCCTGAGAGCAATAATGAAGATATTGGCTCACTGATAAGGGACTATAAGTTGACATATTTTTAAAAACATTATTCCTATTTAACATACATACCATACTTATTCCCCAAAGGTAATGCATTTTACAAATGAGTGAAGTTATATCAGCTTAGTCCATCTACACGACCCAATAAAATAGGAGTAAGAAGTTCTGGTGTGCTATTGCACAGTAGGGTGACTATGGATAAGAGTTATGTACTGTAGATCTCAAAAAGCTAGAAGAAGAGATGTGAATGTTTTCATCAAAAAGAAATAGCTGTTTGAAGAGATAGGTATGTTTAGCCTGATCTAAACATTATGCAATTTGTATATATATAAAACATGTCACAGTAAATATTGAAACATATCAGAGTATCCCATTGAAACGTATAATTTCTAAGTTTTTATGTATCAGTTTAAAAAATAAACAACAATGAATTGTTTTTAGTGAAAGAACTCTTACACACAAAGGAAAAAATATAAAGGAAAGAAGCCTGTCCTTACATTAAATATATTAGTGTTAGAGAAGAAAACGCTACTAACCACAAATAAACTACCCCTCTCCATTTTCCCATCACTTGTCGCAGGACTAGATAGCTCTTTTGGGGATTATCACTCTTGGATGAATGGACCTGACAATGAGACTATGTATGATTTGGATACTTTGGACATTCCTCAAACCTCTTTTCCTGGAAAGCAAGGAATCAGCTGGGATTACTGGGCATCCCTCACCTAAACAAAAAGAATATGCCAATCATAGTGGACTCACCTCCTGAGCAGAGCTGAGATTTCTCATGGTATCCCTCCTCTGCGTCCCCAACAGGGCTGTTTTCTATCACAGGAAACCTCACTGGTTCATTTCTCCTAAGGCCATTATATTAGAGGGAAGAGGTAATGGTTAGTTCTCATTGGATTGTTATTTAAAACAGCTATTTCTTTCTCTTTTTTTTTTTTTGCAGTACTGGGGATTGAACTCAGGGGCATTCTACCTCCGAGCTATACCCCCAGCCCTATTTTTTTATTCTTTATTTTGAAACTGAGTCTCACTAAGTTGCAGAGGGCCTCACTAGGTAGCTGAGGCTGGCCGCGAACCCGGATCCTCCTGTCTCAGCCTCCCGAATGCTGGGATTCCAAGCGTGCGCCACCACGCCCGGCTAAAACAGCTATTTCTAATAACTGATTGGTGGGGTAATTACTATTGATTTCATTGTTTTATCTTATTTAAGGAGACAAAATATAGAAATATATAAAGTTAGTCTGTAAAACAAAAAATAGTCTGTATTGATCAGTTTGTGCTAATAAATATAAAGTTATCTCTAATTCATTATATAGTATCAACCAACATGTACTAACTACACAATATACTTAGTATGACTTTTACTATTTCTTCTCTAGGAATCATATTCTATAAAGATTTCCTTTGCAGTTAATGACCCACATTCTTTTTTTTTTCTTTATATCCCAGAGCAAAATGATCATAAACAGAATTTTAGAAAATTTGCTATAGATTTTGGAGTTTACAAACTAATTGCTTCAAAAATACTTATTAAGTACATATATTCTAATGGGAAAGCTACAAACACAAATCTCTAGAATGCAAGACTGAAAGCAAATGGCAAGCTTTGAAAGAAACTTACAGGAAATGTGGGTGGGGGAGGGGTGCTGGGCTGGGAGATGGAGCCACAAAAGTAGTGAATGGGGAAATGAACAAAACGGATCAACTTGAGCAATTTTTGAAGAGGAAGAAACAGAATTGCGAAGAATAGATGTAATAGAAATAGAAGTCTTACCATTGAAGTTTGTTCAGAGTCAATAAGGTCTTTACCTTTGGTTGATCATGTGTCACATACTACTGCAAATATGTTTACAAATAGTTATTTTAAATAAAATACCTTCATTTATATCTTTATCTTACACATGTGGTTTATCAAACATTATCATAGAGTATCATTTTGATGTGAGAACATAGCAACCAGTTTGTGAAAATCAGTCCTCAGAATTCTCACGGAACCAGATAGACTTTTCTTTGATTTTATAAAATTCAAATACAGACTGACAGATATGAGCCAGTGATTATGACCAGAGGGTCTGAACTTGGATGTTATAGGTTCAAACTCTCTTAAATCATTTGAGCTTGAACAAGTTATTTTACTTTTCTATGAGTTTCCAATCTGTAAAATAGGAAAAATAATTATCGCTTAAAATTGTTGTGAGGATAACATGAGTTAATAAATGTTAAGCAAAACAAGAATAGTGTTTGGCCATAACCAAGTACTCAGTAAATATTAGATTCTACTTCAGCAAGTCTTTTCTGATTGTAGAATTATTATCTCTACCCAGATTTTGAGGTTTCTATTTCATGAAAAAGTGATTTTATAAAAACTTAAGTTATTATTTTGAATTCATTAAGTAAGATGTGGACATTGAGGCATCTAAGTTCACCAGGCAGGAGATCGAGTTTGGGTGACAGTACTGTGTTTGAATTGGAGGTGAGTGATTATCTTTTAGAAAGGCCTATTATGTGTGGACACCCTGGCCACCAATCCTGATTTGGGGTGAATGAGATGTTCCTCACCACACTCCAGGGTGCTGGAGCCTAAACTGCTGGGGACTCCTGCCACTGTTTGGCACTCAGCCTTCTACCAACCCCCTGGTGATGAGAACATGACTCACCCCTCCTTCCTGGAGAGCAACTTCTTCCTTCCCTTCTTTCTCCTTTGAATAAAAGAATGGTGAGAAAAGCCAGGAAAGATTGCTTTACTTTCTGTCTGGCGTCTCTGTAATATCCGTGGAAAGCCACTAAATTAAAGAAGGAACTTATTTTGGTTCTGCCTTTGACCTAGGAAATGGGTCTTTAACCAAATTAAAACACAAGGATTGCTATTTGAGTACTAAAGGAAATGGTATCTGTGAAGCTCGAGTGTCTGGCACATAGTAAACACTCAATAAATGGGAGCTATTTTGAACTATTTTTTAAAAAGTGTAATAAAAATAAGAAAATTGAGACCCTAAATAAAGAAATCTTTCAAAAATTTTGACACGATAGCTGGAAAGGAAATAGGATTGAGGAAGCTTTTTAAAATCATAGTTACTTGTTTTGTTTTTATTTTAAAGATGGCTAGCATCCATAAAACCTTCCGGAAGCTGTCTCTGACACATCCACAATTTTTCTGTTTTGTGCCACATTGAAGCAAGCATATCTGAACAGGAACACTGTGTCCTTACTGACATTTCATATGTGATATTAAAGTGAGTCCCCATGATTCCCTGGCAATATCCCATTTCTCACACCCATCCTCTTCAATACAACCCTCCTTCCTTTTCCCTCTTCCTTCTCTACTAAGCCCCTACAACCTCCACCTAAATTCTTTATTAGGTACATTAATTTCAACCTCCTTTTAAAGTTTTATTTTATTTTAATTGGCACATAATGATTGCACAAGTTTATGGGCACCACGTGATATTCCTAGTGACCTTCTAATCACACGTGTGTTGTGTCAAATGATCAAATCAAGAGCCCGGCGTGGTGGCGCACGCTTGTAATCCCAGCATTCGGGAGGCTAAGACCGGTGGATCTGGGTTCACAGCCAGTCTCAGCTACTTAGTGAGGCACTCTGCAACTTAGTGAGACCCGGTTTCAAAATAAAGAATAAAAAATAGGGCTGGGGGTATAGCTCGGAGGTAGAATGCCCCTGAGTTCAATCCCCAGTACCGCAAAAAAAAAAAAAAAAAAAGATCAAATTAGGGCAATTAACATATCTATCTCCTTAAACATTTCTTTACTTATTATTTTTGCTATACTGGAGAATGAAGCCAGTAGCACTCTTCTGCTGAGCTACTTTCCAGTCCGTTTTATTTTTATTTTGAGATGGGGTCTAAGTTGCCGAGGCTGGCCTTGAACTTGGCGGTCCTCCTTTCTCAGCCTCCTGTGTAGCTGGGACTACAGGTAGAGACTGTGGTACTTGGTCATTTCCTTGTAGTAAAACATTCAAAATCTTCTCTTCCAGACATTTTGAAATTTATAGTTGCATCTCTTTTTCTGTAAGTCCTCTGCTGCTGCTTCCTCTCTGAGCATCCTCTGACTAGTCCCAAATTTTTAAGTTTCTTTTTTTTTTCATCACAAGTGCTAAATGATATTAAGACAGGTTAGGGATAAAATAACTGAGGGAGCAAGGTCCTTCAAAGGGAGGGGATCTGAGAATCCAGGTGAAGGAACTTGCTTTGGACCATGGGACACTTGATCCTCTGAAAACAGAGAAAAGCAAAAGGCAAGTGAAATGACAAGAGGCTATAGTGACTTTAGGTTTTGGGGTTTTTTGTTTTGTTTTTGAAAAGAAAGGGGCTCTGTAATTATCTGGGAGCAAGGAGTCTGGTCACTGAGGTGAGGGGTTGATAGTGTTAAACAAAAATGATAGGAGGCCGAGTTTGGGCCGAGCTCCTAAAGTAGGTCTCAACAGACCAGCTCGAACCAAAATGGAGTCACTCCTGCTAAGCGACACATAAACAAATTGAAACTTTAAAGAAGCAGATGGATGCCAAAACAGACTTTTTTTTTTTTTTTTTCTGGAAAACAGGAGAATCCAGAGTACAGGAGTCAGCCCACTAAAGAAGTCTCTTTTAGCACCTGAAGTAACCTGACATTAATCAACCAGCCTTCTCCCCATTGTTTTGTTTCTTTGTCTCTACCTTATAAAACCCACTGTTCTGCCATTGCCCAGAGGGAGCTCTCATCCTAGTTTGTGAAACGGAGGCTGCCCAGACTCATGAATTGCAAATCAAAGCCAACTGAATTTGTTGTAATTTTGTCTTTTGACAGTGGGGATGAGTTGAAGTAGCAGAACAGCCACGTGTAGTGGAGGAGAGGAAGCTCATGTGGCTGCCAAGGAGTCTCCAGGCTGCCTGGAAAGTGCAGGAATACGAAGGGGGAAATTGACCTTTCAGGGCATGAGAGGATAAGAAAATAGAAAAAATGATGAATATGGGGTGAAGGCAAGAAAAAGGCATCAAACTGTGTCACGGAACAGAAAAGAAAAGGCATGATTACTGCAAGGAGGTGTAAATGTGAGTGAGGAAATTAGGAAATGAGCAGCATTTCCCAGTTTTGCATTCTTGGGCCTTTTCCTTCACTCCATCATCCCACTGGGGATTAAGGGCTTTCATTAAAGTCCCCCTTCCTGTTTTCCCATTCCGTGGGCATAAAGAAATAAAGCACATACTGAAGGGAATAGCTGAATTTGGGGAGTGCCCAGGGGCCGTAAAATAAGAAATGCTGACTACTTTCCCACTTTATAATTTTTCTCATTCTTTATCTTTGATGACTTATTTCCCCTTCTATGTTTTTATTTCTTCATCTATTTTAACTGTCTTAAGATTTTCACTATTTGCTTCAATCTCCTTTTCTCCATTAATTCATTCCCTAAACTTTCTTTTTTACTTAAATTTGTCATATAGAATTCAGAAAGAAGACTATGGGGAAAAGAGGGTTGCAAAATACAGAAAATTAAAAGAAATTGGTTACATGAGAAATTAGAAGTTTTAGAATGAATGTTCAATTCACAAAACAGAAAGAGGAAATGAAGAAATGCAAAACAAAAGATATGAATAGAAATTAGAAATATAGAGAAGCCAGGCATGGTGATACACACCTGTAATCCCAGTACTTGGGAGGCTGAGACAGGAGGAGCACAGTTTTGAGGTCAACCTCAGCAATTTAGTGAGACCCTGTTTCAAAATAAAACATAAAAAGAACTAGAGAGGCATAGCTTGGTGGTAGAATGTCCCTGGGTCCAATCCCCAGTGCTAAAATAAATAAATAAATTATAAAAAGGGCTGGGAGTGTAGCTCAGACGTAGAATGCCCCTGGGTTCAGTCCCAAGTACCAGAAAAGAAAGAACAAAAGGAAGGAAGGAAGGAAGAAAGGAAGGAAGGAAGGAAGGAAGGAAGGAAGGAAGGAAGGAAGGAAGGAAGGAAGGGAATAATGAGAGAAGGAAATGATAACACTTTATATATTTAAAAAATAGATGTTATAAAGCAATTTTGGTTTATATTCTCTCTCTTCCACCACCAATAATTCTAAGAGTTATTTTTAAGTTATAAATAATTTTACTTGTTGGTTTTACTTTTCTGGTCATCCCATCTGGGAAAAGAACATAAAATGTTGCTACCCACACAAGAGGCAAAGAGCAATTTAATGAAAAACTTGGGGAAGGAAGAAAGTACACATTTTCATGAATAAACTTCCAAATGACTGGGTCAATCTGGAGAGTTCACATTTTATATATTAGAGGTTCATTTAAAAAAAAAAAGCATTCTCATGTTTTTCTCATTAAGGCTGAATTCTCCTCCATTCCCTCCATCCTATTTCCTTATTTGCTGCAGTTCTTCAGGTGAATACAAGCCACAGAGCAATGCAGCATGGCTGGGACAGAGTAGAGGAAAAAGACCTGATTTTTTTCTACGTAGGAGAACTCTTTATCCAGAAACAGCCACAAATACCCCAGCAAGACTTGCAGAAAAGCCCACCTGGGCAGCATGCGGCTCCTCTCCTCCATCTCCTTTGTCCCACACAGTGTGTCTGCCTGTTTGCGAATTTATTTGAGTTTCTCTAGATTGTTCAGTTCTCCTCCTCCTGGCTGAAATCATGCAAGTGGAATGCACTTGAGTGGGTGGAAAGAACCTGGGGAGAAATGATAATGTTCATATGTTTGGCTTATATAATGAAGTTCACATTGAGCTTGAAGTGGTTAAACTGTCTACAGCTTGACCCTCAGGCCACCCTAGGACCCAAGGCAAATTAGACCTTCTTCATATAAGTGGATTTAATATTAGAAAATGATAGAGAGGGAATTTAGATTAATAAGTAGATTGTTATTTGTTTTTTCCATTCTCTCTTTCCCTCCAGTTTAAAGAAAACTTTGTTCTTGCTTTGAAAAATTAATAGATCTCTGTGTTTTGTTTAAACATATTATAGTAGTATCAGTAACAACTACCACTTATTTGGTGCCTACTTTGTTCCAGGTACTGTTTGGATATTTAATCTTTAGTTTTTTGAGAAACTCATTGAAGTGGATACTACTAATCCTGTTTTATAAATTATAAAGCTGAGACTTGGAGAAGTGAAGGTTCTTGCCATAAGTCACGTGCGTATACAGAGGAGGACTTACTTAATTCCAGACCATTCTGGTTACTCTCTCAATATGATGTGATCCCACATCGCTGGGTGATTTGGGGAAAATAGAGAAGAAGGCATTCACCTGGAGGAGAAAAAAAAAATTCTCCTCTTTGACAGAGGATGAGAAGTTCCCTTTACTGAAATAAGTGCAGAAATCTGGAATTTGCACTTGATAGCAGGCCAAGGTGTCATTGGCTTTGTATCAAAGAAGGGAAAGAACACTGTGCACATTTTAAATGAAACTGTGCACCATTGAAAGCTTATTTGGAGCAGAGGAGGGAGAACTGGACTTTGACTCTCTTAACATCTTTTCTGTAAAGTATTTCAACATAATCAGTAAGGATCATTTTAAAGATGGTCAAGGGGGCTAGGTATGTAGTTCGGTGGTAGAGTGCTTATCAACATGTGTGAGGTTCTGGGTTTAATTCTTAGTACTGAAAAATAAATAAATAAATAAATAAATAAATAAATAAATAAATAAATAAATAATAGAGATAGCCAAAGGATTAAAGAAAAAAGTAAATGTTTGTACCTTCTATTTAAAGTGTAGTAGTTCAAATATTTCTTTTTCCCCTTCCATAACCTGTGAAATATTGTTTCTCAATGAAATATTTGTCCTGTACTACATCTTGGCTACTTGCTGAGGGCTTCTGCCCTTTCACTGACTCCTGGCGTACAAGTGCAACACACTAGAGTCATGTGATGACTGTGTAGACTCGCTACCTGCTGCTAGAGCATTTTGACAGGTGGTAGGTAGCTTGCTCTTCTTCCCAAAAGGCTTTAGAAAATGGCCACCTTTTAAAACCAAATAATTTCCATGAGTATGGATGTGCTTTCTAGGCTGGCCAACACACATCAGTGGTTCGAGGTCAAAAATATGTTAAGTCTTTAGGAAGGTGAGGAAGAACACATCTTCCTGTTGTGAACTGCAGCAGGGCTCACATTATAGTTGCCAAGCATACTGCCACATCTCACACAGTCCTACCTCATGAGATTTCTAATTCAGAGTTGTTTGGAAATTTTAAATTTGCCAGAATCCTGGCAAGAGAGGTGACTCTAAAATGCATGTCTTAATTTAGCCATTTTTCCCTTTCAGATTTTTTTAAAGAGTGAGAACTGCTGGAGATTGGGAAGTGTGGGAGGCATGTTTGTTTTGGAGAACCTCTACAGGCACACAGGATCTTACAGTAGAGCAAGGAAAGAAACAAAGGAGCCATAAAATCCAGAGCCTGTCTAGGTATGTTAGTAGCAGAAAGGAGACCAGGGCTTCCAAGGATGTCCTGAATATGTATGAGATTCGATCACAAACAACATCACAGTGCGTATCTTGTGGTTTCCTTGAAATTACCTCTTAGTGTTGCTGAACATCTACTGGGAAGAGGTCCCCACTAACAGAGTTCCAAGTCATGATGAACAATGCTTATTTTAACATGAGACTGCAAGACTGGTGCCTTTTTATCTAATGGATTTCCAAATGGCTGTCAGATGCCAAATCGAAGGATGGCAAATATGCAGAAGGCGCACAGGAACAGTGCAGGAGGGATGCACTGAGACAGAACATTAAGCAATGTCCTTAGACGTTTCCTTAAATGAGGTACATGTTGTCTTTTGGGGAATTACTTAAATCCACTGAGACTAACTGTCCTAATCTGTTAATGCTAAATTCTAGGGTTATGGGGTTTTGTGTATGTCTGTGGTAAAGGAATAAAAAAATGTTCTACTACACTTTATTCTATTGGTTGTCTTTCCCAAATGCTCAAGACAGCTTTCTGTAGATATTGCTTTTGGCTCTGGAAAGGGTGGTAAGGAGGAGATGTAGACATCCTAAAATAAAGATTTTTTTCTTTCTTTAAGTACATGAATAAAGCCTTGAAATTGTGAATTTCATTTGCAAAAGGTAGGCCCATGACAGAGAAGTATTACTCTAAGTATGAGGTCATCAACTAATCAGAATCGTCCAGCAGACTCAAAAATCATCAGAAAATAATTAATGTGATAGTATTTTTCAGGTACTACACTTGAGGGTCATTTGTTACTGAGCAATAATAACTTATGTGAGCTTTCTGATGAGATGGAACCTTCCTAGTTTACTGTTCTATTGGAATACAATTAGATTCTGATTTAATTAGATATTTGTCCCAGCAAGACTGCTTAAAACTGAAAATGTCTGCCCCACCTGGGGGTGACAAACAGAAACTAGTTTTTGTTCTTGCCAGAAGGAACCTGAGGACATCCAATGAGGCTGAGCACAGGATGGAGAAAGAAAGTTACATTCCTGGACTTCTGCATATCTTTTCATGCAAACTGAAAAGAGAGCTCCTCCAACATCATTGCGCATGTGTATCACCTGGGGTCTGGTTAAATGCAGATTCTGACTCAGGAGTTCCAGTTCATGCCTCACATTCTGCAATTCTCACAAGCTCTGAGGTACTACTGATACCACAACTCACTGCTCTGTGGACAACACTTTAGTATCAAGGAGCAAATGCTTCCTACCTGGTCATGGTAGATGACCTGCTGCAAATGTTAGCTTCTTCCACTTTCTGTGCCCTCATCTCTCTTTTGCACAGCTCCCCAGGAATTCTTACAGAGAGCTTTGAATCCATAAAAGCCCTCCTATCCCTCAGAAGAACTGTTCTCGCTACTGTAACATATATGTTTCCTTCCATAACTGCTTGTAACCTCATGAGAATGTTTGCCATCCTCTGAAGTGTGCCTCAGTGTCTGATGTCCTCCTGGTCAAACCCAATAGGATTATTTTCCCCAGTGCTCCTCTCCTTGACTTTTCTCCTCCGTCACCATTACTCACTTCTCTCTTCCTAAAATGTTCTCCTCTCCTGGTGCTTACTGAGTTCTCTTGATTCTACTTACACATTTCCCAGTTCACATTACACTTTCCTTGTATTTCTACCTCCCTTGCTCCTCCTAGATGCTTCCTAAATATCTTGCAAGAGAACTATCTCTAGGTAGGTCTAAATCTATTCTTTGGGTCTTTATTTCTCAACTTTTTTTTTTTTTGCATTCAGTACTAAACATTTACTGAACTCGTATGGTACCAGGCTCCTCAGAAATGTAAACAGAAATATTCCCTTCCTGCCCTCTCAGAGCACACAGTTATGTGGGAACAGATTACAGGTAAGGTTTGGGTGGGCAGGAAGACTTAAATGATGCTACGAAAGAGAGTCTAGAAAATATGGCCCGCCAACTTATCCCCCTAAATTCTTTCTCAGAACTGATCTTTTGCCTGGATTTCTTGTACATTTCCCTGGTCCTCTGGTTTTATCATCTATCTTGATTCCCAGATTAGCCTGCAGGATCTAGTGTTGCCAATTTCCAGACATCAATTGTGAGCAGAGATGGTGTTACTCATTCTATGGTTAAATGATCAAGTGTCTCTGTGGAAAACAATGAGGAATTTGCTTTTCTGTGGCTTGAAGAGATTCTATCTTTTAAATTTCTCCCTGAAATTATTTTGAACAACATGTTAGTCATAGTGAACTTTTTTGCAAAATATGTTCTAGGTTTATTTACCTTTAACTTGTGATAATGAAGAACTGAAACTTCTTATTCTTAACCTTCCATTTTCAATTTTTTTTTTTTTTTGCAGTTCTGGGAATTGAGCCCAGGGATGGTCTAAAACTTAACTATACCTCCCAGCCTTTCTATTTTTTATTTTGAGATAGAGTCTCCCTAAGTACTTGGGCTGGCCCTGAACTTGTGATCCTCCTGCCTCAGCCTCCTGAGTAACTGAGATTACAGGTATGTGCCACCACATCCAGCTACAATAACTTTTCCATAGCAAGGTCCCAAAAGATTTTACTAATATTAGCAGTAAAGTGAATATTTTAAGTTCAACCCTGAAAGGATTATTCACTTTTAAAATCTCATCCCTCTTGTTTAAAAAGCACAAAATTAATTTTTTAAATATTTTGAGACATTGATGGGTTGTGGATTTCTGTACTCCAGTAGAGTCTGCCTGATATTTTACTTTATGCTTGTCACATTTATAGTCACACAGTAGTAGCACATGATGCAGGAAAGGAGTTACATGCAGTTCGTGGCAGGATTTGTTTTAAATGATGTGAGAATGTCCATTATTCACTCTTGTTTCTCAAAACCCTTTCCTCCATCCACATCCTTTCCAGTTCAAGCTAAATTGATAATCATAATTTTATGGCAGCATATAAATGCCAAAGATTGTATAATAAAACAAGCATCCAAAGACCACTAATGCATTATATCCATTACTATTCTTTTTTTTTCTTAAATCGGCAAAATAGTATTTTATTTCTAACTGCTTTCTTCTTTGTTATAGAGAAATTCATTTTTTAAAACTATTCATTATCTAACATAGTTGTTTGATAAAGAGTGCTGAAAATTGCTAATGTTAAAAAGTTGAAAATACACTATTGGTTCATGGAAAATGACCATGAGTTCTACCATTTCAAAATAAAGGGAACAAAATGACAAATTGCTGAGTGTTGAAACTTTGATTTGATACGGTTCAGCTATTTAGTCCTCTATGATTTCTTAACCACAATGGCTAGTGGTGAGATAATTACTAGAACCAGCATAATTAGGGACCATATCACATTAAAGACACTGGGACACTAGGGTTGAGAATTATTTCTCTGTTCCAAGATAGCAGTGTGCCTCCCCAGAAATTTGCTCTCAGATTTCTTTATGCAACATTTAAAAATATTTCTCTCCTTTCTGAGAATCTTGAGTTTGCGTATTTTTTAAAGGAGCTCTGTTTTCCGTTTTGTTTTGTTATGCTTGATGCATAGTTTACCTGATCTTTTTCCATAATTTTGCCTAGCTGTATCTAAAATTGCCTTTGTTGCTTATATACATACTTGGCTAACTTGGCTAATAAGTTCACTCAATTTTCCTCATCTTATAGAAATCATAATTTTACTTTGAATTATAGTATATTCTCCAAGAAATCATTGTATGCCATTTCATATTTCCCTCTTAAACATTTTAAGATACTTTAGACCGAATACACAGATATCTTTGTTGGTTTGGATTTGTTCTCAGCAATCTTTCTCACTTGCTTTCGAATATGATGAACTGAATTTCTTTAAAGTAATGCTATTCTAGTAGTCAATTTCCTTAAGTCCCCAATTTTTTTCATTGCATAGTTACCCAAATTTTCTATGCTTCCATGGACAGAAATCTAGAAGATATCTAAGAAATCAATTTTTTAGTACACATCCAAGGTCTTAGAAATTATGTGATGGAATTATATTTATTGATGAGGAGGAGATATTCAGGAAATATCTACAGGTAAAGAGATATTTTTTTAAAAAAATCATATTATACAATGGGATCCCATTTTATAAATTTCTATGTAATATGTTAAATATTTTACATTTAGATTATAATATATAGAAGGAAAAAACCTATAAGGATGGACATCAACATAAAATAACTTTATTGTGAAATATTTTAAACATAAAATAGATCGGGAACACATAATGTAAATAACTAAATAAATATAATAGTCACATACCTCTGTGACCATTGCCAAGCTTCTCCATTCTTAATATTTCACCATATTTATTGAGAATATGTTTGTAAAGGCTACATAGTGAAGATACCATTGAAGCCTTCTGACTAGCCTTATGATACTTCATTCCCTCCCATTATACATTTTACATATCATGATCTAGAAGGTGATATTCATCATCCTCATACATGTTTAAAACTATTACTAAATCCATAAGCATCTGTACATAATATTTAGTATTATGTTATCTTTTAAACCTTGATTACATAACTTGCTTTTTTTCTGTTAAAATTATATTTTTAAGATTTTTCTATGTTGACGCATATATGTAGTCTTATCTATTTTCATTGTAATATAATATTCTAATATATGGATACACATTAATGATTTTACAGTTTTAGCATTGATTAGCATTCGGGTTGTCTCCAGTATTTTGTAGGTTGTATTTGTTTTAAGTAAAATTTTCAAATTCCCATATGTGTTTTATTATATTTTTAGTCTTGATTTTGGATTCTGGTGTAGTATATTCAGAGAACATCATATGTATGATAGTAATGGTTCAGATTTTCTTCAAGCCCTATTTCAGGGTCATTTTTTGAAACTTCAGTGTAGGCTTGGAGAGACTCTTCAGAGGTTAGAAGGTGGTTGCAGAGGGTATAAACTGGTTGCTAACATTCTCTCTATTCTAAATTTTTTATCATTCGATGTAGTAATAAAATGACACTAAAATTTTTCCTCTAAAATTCTAAATTTCTTCTTAAAATTCTGGAAATTTTGCTTATATAATTACTGAAAAATAAAAACTTCTCCAGGGCTATATATTGGTCATGTCAATAACTACTACTTTTTTTTTTTTTTTTTTTTTTTTACCGCTTTCTATCTTCTAGATACAAAGTATTTAATGTGTATTACCCAATTTCAGTTCAGTCACCAATTTTAACATTGGTGCTTAACATCAAGTATTCTTACAGAATAGTAGCAAGTGAACTGAGGTACATAAGGAAGCTTCACACCCAGATTTCCCTTCTGTCCTATCAAAATGGCTATCTTATATTCAAATGATTAATTTTACCCAGACATAGTTCAGCCAGTTATATTGTAGTTTTTATTAGAAGTCAAACTCTATAATTTTTATGGCTAAAACTGTCATAGACCATAAGGGTGGAGAGTTCCTTTGCAATGTGTGGAGATAAACCCTTCTAACGAGTCCACAGACAGAATGTACATTTTAAATTACAAATTCTTCTCATCAATATATTAATTTTTCAATACAAGACTTAATTTTGGGTTAGTACAAATAATAATACAGATGATCAACTTATTATTATTAAAATAAAAAGTAAATACCATAAAAAGAAAATAACTGAATTATAATCTTATATTAATTTTTTTATTGATACTGGGGATTGATCACAGAGGAATCCTACTTATGAGCTACACCCTAGCCCTTTTTATTTTTTTTATTTTTAAACCAGGTCTCACTAAGTTGCTGAGGCCGGCCTTGAACCTGAGATCCTCCTATTTCAGCCTCCTAAGTACTGGGATTATTATTTTAAGAGTATATATTATTAAATTATTTTGAGTATGTATTTAGAGACTCATCCCAGAGAGGCTCAAGTTGTGTCTTCATAGTGATAGTGCTGATTTTACATGTTCAACTGCACCTTGCATTGTTCCGTATATGGCTTTAAAAAAAAGAATACAAATGAATAAATGCAATGAGATAAAATATATAATAAATAAATACATGAGAAAGTAGAAAATTAGAATACCAATATTTATTTTAAGTCAGAATTTGAAAAATACCTGTTGTAAGGTCTTATATATTTATTAGATGTGGGAACCAAATTCAGATCTAGTCTTTCTAACACCTAATGAAAAAGGGTAGGAAGGAATTAATTATGCAATTCATAGTATCTATGAGATTTTTAAAAAATGTTCAGGGAAAGCGTACCATTTTTGGTACAGAGACCAGAAGTGATTTCTCCTCTGGGCAATAATCATGAAGCATTGTGGTGCAGGGCACAGTAATCTCCACACTTAGGCACAGTAGGTTCTGCAGTGAAATGCCTAGGCCTTCTCAGGGCAGAAACAGGTGGCCACCTAAGTCAACAAAGGTAGCCTGTGCTATGAGCTTTAGGTTGATCTGAATACATTGTACTGTCCTTTAAGCAACTACGCTTCATTTCTCTTAGTTGCCTTTGCTTACATGCCACATGGCAGTGAGCACGAGATTCCTTACCCCAGGGTAAGCATTTGGAAAGCCACAGTGTGGGGCCAATTGCTGGAACAAGCAGCTGCACTGGCGCTGGTGACATTCCCTCCAGAGTGTTAACAGATTCCCAGCAGGAAGGCCTCAGAAGAAGACTCCCCTGATCCCCAAGGAGAAAAACATGGATACTTGTACTCAACACACAATAGGGCCCACTGATAAATATGTAAAAACCTCAAGCCAGTCACTATGAAGCATCCACAGAACTTGATCCATGACTAATGTAAGTCTGTCCAAGACAGCGCTCCAAGACAAACAGGATTAGATAGCAATGTATGCCGAGATATTGGAGGTGTTAATTTGTTTAGTGGTGAACTACAGGATAGATGTTGGGGTCATCTCAGGAAAATGATTGCTTTGGCTGTAAGATGAATGGTCTACATCAGCCCTTCTTCCTGGTGGTCATGAGTGAGTTGGGTCCTCATCCATTCACACCATTGCTGTTTAATAACAGCAAAACCGTGCCTTGTGTCTGAAGGTGAGGATCTCATTTATTTTGTCTGACCTGAAATGTGGGGGACACTTTTGATATCTGACTTGGGTCATTTTTATACCTTTTACTTGTCAAGACTAATATTTTCAAATCTATTTTCTTTGGCTTTTCAGATTTTAAAATCCCTTTCAATATAATTTTTATCAAAATTACTAGAGAAAGATTTAGTGAGAATTACCTTCTTGTTAAGATAGTTTGCTAACTTTTGTAAAAATTATATTGCACCAATTTATTCTAGAATTTCTAAATTAAAATTATGGGTACAAGGCAAGATGTTACAAAGTATAGTTGGTCAGTTTTTGAGATAGACATCCTGAATGTGGTTTTCTTAACTCCCAAGAGAAATTGCTCCTGCTCATTATTCTGGCATGATTCATTGTTAACATTTCATTTACACTTGGACGAGCAAAATGGTCCTAATGAGATATTTCTTTCTTTCAAACATCACTGTTATGATTAATGAAACCTAATTGAGGAAACTCAGAAGACAAATAGAAAGAACTTCATTGTGTGCATGCTAGGGCTAGCCACGGAAAACTTTCATCATTCCAGATTTACTAGAAATTTTGGCTTGATGTTCCTTCTTAGAGAAAGGCATAATCTCTTTAGGAAAGAAGTTTAAAACTCCAACTCTATTTTCCTTTAGCAAAAGTAGAAATATTTTCTTAGAAATGTTTTAATTCCTACCCAAATATAAACACCAAAAGGATTTTACTCAAGTTTCCAAGGGGGAAAAAAAAAAGTCATCCTTGTATGGA
Organism: Graphiurus murinus; assembly: GCA_004027655.1. Lineage (NCBI taxonomy): Eukaryota > Metazoa > Chordata > Mammalia > Rodentia > Gliridae > Graphiurus > Graphiurus murinus. Next base: position 37,242 of record PVLC010004790.1, on the reverse strand, counting down.
GAATGTTTGGAACTTATTTGCAAAGAAACCTTATTAAAAAGTCAGATATATAGAACTGAAATGTGGGCTTCTCTGGTCATCATATTTATTGTCACGGGAATTATTCTCAAGCTTAATGCTTCATGCTTCTTCCAAAATCAATGTTTAGAAGTACATTTCTGTCTTAAGAGCCAATTTTCTTTTGTTCTTAAAAGACCTTTCAATTAGAAAGAGAATGTGGTTCAGCAGAAAAGATACTGACCAAAGAATTAGGTGATTTCTGTTCAAGTACTGGATTGCCTACTTCCTAGTTTACCTTGGACAAGTCAGTTAAATTCTCTAAATCTCAGTTTCTTTATTTGTTACAAGTATAAATAGTACTGTCAGGGCCACTACCTTGAGGCATCTGTTAGTACGAAAATGATGTAATGTGTTTAAAAATCATTGAAACCACATAATGTTGTCAATATGTTGCTCTTAGTAATTAATAAGATGATACTTGCTAGCTCAACTTTGTGGTACCAGAAAAAAGAACAGTGTCATGGGTTGTTTAAGGAACCATCTGTGGTTACCACGAAAACAATGCACCTTCTTGCCTGTTCTCAAGCAAGCCTTGCTTCACTTCACCCTACTCTTGGACCTGGCCTGGCGTGGCCTGACCTGGCCTGCCCTGTGGAGACACTATTCATTGCACTTGCCTTGGTTTTTCTGGTAGTCAAACAATTTTCCTTGCTGATCCCCCATATCTTTGTCTCTGTTATTTACTCCTTTTGAAACTTCTGTCATTGGCCCTTGCATCCTGGGCTTCCATTCTAGGGTACATGTTAAGACAAAGGTACAACATAATCTCAAAATGATAATCACCATCATCATCATCACCACCACCATCATCTAATGGAATGAAGTATTTAGGTATCTTGTAGAATTATGTAAAATATTTTATTTCACATTTTTTAACTTGTAAGGAAAGATATTCTAAATTCATATAAGAAAAAAAATCCTCTTAATTAGGAGCCAAAGTGAGAAATATTAGCCTTCTTTTCTGTTCTTCACCTACCTTTACTTTGGTGCCTCCTTCCTTTCCCCACTTGAAAACCAGATCTTTGTCTTTCCAATCTTGGGCTCTACCAGGGCTGCTTCATGTGCCACCTAAAGCAAGAAGGTGCTTTACCTTCATCCATATTTGACTACTCAGTTCAGGACAATTCTTACTGACATGTGCTCAGTCATAATCTAGACATGCTGCTGTGTGCAAGGAACACATACCTTTCCTCTTAGAGTGTTTATAGTCTACTTGTAGAAAGGGCTTCTTCATCCAGTGTGTTGAATGAATGACTGGGTGGGAGATTAAATACAGAACCTTTAAAGTTCACTCCAACTCACACAGTCTCTGATATACATTGTATAGTATGTTTGTCAGCTTTGCATCATTGTAACTAAAATACCTGGCAAGTACAGCTTAGAGAAGGAAAGCACAAAGAGTGAGAAGAAGGAGCTTGGGAAAGAGATAGTCCCCAAGGCATCTCCCTGGTGACCCACCTCCAGTCATACCATACCTGCCTACAGTTACCACCCAATTAGTCCATTCAAATTATGAGCCCATCAAATATATTTTTCCCACCGATGAGGTAAGAGCCCTCATGATTCAATGATTTCACCTCTGGACATTTTTGCATTGCTAATGTGAATTTTTGCAGGGGACATTCCAGATCCAAACCATTACATATAATTACTACTGATGACAAATGCATGCTATGCTTTAATCTTTTATTAGAATTCTAATGTGGACACTTAGAAGTGTTTCTGTTACATTTCACTTAATTGCCTATGAACATGTTACTTCCTGTACATGTTGAGGAGAGCTCATGGTAGCTTGAACCTGGGAGAAAACAAAGGGCACCTAGAGTAGTGACAAATAAACCAAGTTTGTTCAGGACTCACCAAGTTTTAGTATGAAAGTCTCAAGTCCTTGGAAAACCCTCAGTTTGGGGCACACTGGGATCACAAATTCTTTAATGTGATCATCTTAGTCCTGTTGCCTCATTTCTCAGGTCAAACTTAGTAAAGCTCTCAGAGAAGACAGTGTGTGAGCATAGAAATTGATGGCTAGCATCCATTTCACCCCTTTGCCAGTGTCTGGTTAGAAGGGGGAAGGGTTCAGCTAATTTTGGTGGAAGAGGTGTGAGGAGATGCTTATAGGGGCTTTTAGAAATGGTAGTTGAAGTCCCTCTTGTATCCCAGTTACTCCCTTGCACATATTAGAGAAAACATATGACCCTTCACTTTCTGGAATTGGTTAATCTCACTTAACATAATGTTCTCCAGGCCCTTCCATTTTCTTGAAAATGACAGTTTTGTTCTTCTTTATTGCTGAGTAGAATTCCATTGTGTGCATTTCCCATAATTTTGTAATCCGTTTATCTGTTGATGGACACCAGGTTGGTCCCATAATTTGGCTATTGTGAATTGTGCTGATATAAACATGGGTATACATATATTACTGTATTTCTCTGATTTCAACCTCTTTGGAAAGATACTCAGGAGTGGTATAGCAGGATCATATGGTGGATCCATTCCCAGTTTTCTAAGGAATCTCCACACTGATTTTCATAGTGGCTAAACTAGTTTGCAATTCCACCAACAGTGTAGAAGAGTTCCTATTTCCCCATGGCCTCACCAACATTTATTGTTATTTGACTTCTTGATGATTGCTATTCTGATTGGAGAAACCTCAGTGGAACCAGGGAGATGGTCTAAGGGAAAGGGAAGAGGAAGACTGAGGTTCATTAATGGAAATACTACCATTGACTTTGTGTACATATGTGAATATACCAATGTCAATCTCAGTACTCTGTATTGAGAAGGGGGGAATATGTGTAGGTAGGGGCGGGGGTTACCAAGTGCTGTGTGCATGTATGTCATTGTCAACATGATTTACATTATGACATGAGACAATAATGCACCAACACAAGCACATTAAAAAAAGAAAGAAAGAAAGAAATTTCAGTTGACAGGTAGCTACTCTTTCCTGTTCAGTGTCCCAATATTCCTGGCAGCTTTGAAAGAAACTAGGTTTGGAATGAAACCAATAGACAACAGTTTAGACAGAGAATAAAAGAACCTGTGCCTTTGGTGACAATGTAAATCTATGAAATAAATCAACTCTGAAGCCCCGCTAGCCTCCTGTTGGTAACAAGTACCCTAGTGTGTAAGCCAGTTTGAATCAGGTTTGTGGTTGGTTTCTTTGCTGCAGCTAAAGGCACTGCCCATGATGATCATGGGAAGTGATAAAGCTTTTCATTGGTGGTTGTCTTGGGTGGGTGAAAAATTAGCCTGGTATAAGAAAGTAATCATGTGGGGAAATCAGGAATATATAGAGATAATTGTTTCAGCTTTCAAAGCACAAAAAAAATTAAACCTAAAATGAAAAGATGTGAAACAATTGGATGGGCTATTAAAAATATAAGTCATCTGGGAGTTGTGTTGTTTAAAATCCTGAAGTTGATTGATAAAAAGAAGAAAAGGCTTTTAAATCCTCTATGCTATATAAAGGAACCAGGATCCCTGATTCCAAAAGCAAAGTCTATCTGCAGCATAATTTTTGGCCCTGTACCCCAATAGGTCCCTTTTTGGTTATCAGATGTTATATAATGAATGGATGTAATATCCCTGACCTTAGAAATGTGGGACAAAATCAAAAAGGATAGAGATAAAAATGAAGGGACCCATTCTGTGAGAGAGAAAGAGGGAGACAGGCCTAATAAGAGAAAGAAGTTATGAACTATTCTGCTTTAAACTTATCACAGAACATCCATTTTAATATTATCAAACTACAGAGGAAACAGGACAACACAGTGGCCTTATGTGTAGATAAAATAAAATTGGTTACAAATTCATCATGAATTGAATTATTCATCCTGTATCTCAAGATTATATCCAGTGTAAAGGCACACCAACCCAAAACATAGTTACCAAATCTCCATTTTAAACAGCAGGAGACAGTAGGAGAATAGCAGGTCTGAAGCAAAAGAAAGCATTCTTGGCATCACACTATTAAATGGAACACTTAACCAGCTCTTTTGCCAAGAGAAAACTCCCCATTATGTTAAATTATAAATAGGGCTCTGGGGGAAAGCTGAAGGCTGCGGAGCTGCATCTCTTGTCTCTGGTTGTTTCTTAGAGTGTTAGAGTCAGCATTTGTCAAAGAGGGTAATCACAAAGACTATTTGAAACCTTTAAGTAAGTCTGTTTAACCACTTATTTTTGAAGTTTGATATCCCAGCTTGGTAAATAGTACATTTTTCATTTTTTTCTTGCTCCCCCTTTATACCTGCTTTGTCCTTAAGCCTTTTCTAGGCATGTGAGTATTATTTAAGCTTTTCTGCATTATGTCATGGAAAAGCAACACCAAGATTTGTAAATTGCATTTCAAAAGCTTCTTCACAGGAAAAAAGATTGAATTTACTCCAATTTTTTTTTTTAAATGGGGCAGATGTATGACCCGTGGGGTTTTAAATCCTATTTTTTTCCACTAGAGGTAAAGAAATGAAAAATATGAATGTTGGTTGTTGCTAGGCAAGATCTTGACATAAAGTGTAGAACATTCAGGGTAGAATTAAATTCTCAGGCTTTATCCAGAAATTTCATCCATTGAGAAATGAGGTCATTGAGAGACAGGAATGGTTAGACTGTGCCTCATCTCCAAGGCTTTGTGGTTTGCTCTTTAAGGGACATAGTAAAAATGGGCCCATTTTCTGACCTTTAAGACAGTGAATTTATTTGACAAAATTAAATGAAGAGATAATTGGAAAGTCAGTGCTGAACTATTTCTGGAGCTTCTGAAGCAGCCCTAGACCTAAGTACATCCTGAACTGGATCTATCCACACCCTTGCTGCTCAGCTACAAATGGGCAAAAGACTGAGCCTGTGTGTGTGAACTGAACAGTGGTGAAAGCCTAGTCTTGTGGTTGAAATGGACACACTTTAGTTTCCTAGGATCTGTGACACAGATGCCTGTTGGGTGAGTGCTGTGCTAGAAGCTAATCTAAAATTTACAAGGGTGCCATTTCTCTGCAGAGGTGGTGTGTACATCAAAGAGGGAGTACAAGAGCCCTATATGTTGTCTTCTGCTCTCCAGATGTTCCTGAAATTACTTACATTCTGTCAGTCTGGCCTTTTTTTTTTTTTTTTGCAGTACTGGGGATTGAACCCAGGGGCATTCTACCTCTGAGCTACACCCCCAGTCCTTTTTCTGTATATATTTTATTTTGAAACAGGGCCTTGCTAAGTTGCAGAGTGCCTCATTAGGTAGCTAAGGCTGGCCGCCAACCTGGATCCTCCAGTCTCAGCCTCCCAAATGCTGGGATTACAAGTGTGCGCCACCACGCCTGGCTTAGTCTGGCCTTTCTTGAGAAGGAAATCTTTGATGCTAACCAACATTGGAAT
>PVLC010004790.1:0-31718 GCA_004027655.1 Graphiurus murinus | reverse complement strand
CCAACATTGGAATTAGATCATTGAGGCTAGGAATTCTTAAGGCTGAATCTTGCCTCTGAGGAGGACTTTGATGGGCTAGCTACTGTAACCCACGAGGCAGACAGAACCTTGTGCCATGGAGCCCTGGAGCATTCCTGTCCTCCTCATTAAGCTATGAGCCCGCTTCTTAGATGTTTGTGCCTTTACACAGTCCCAGGCGATGCAAAGACAGTCAGTATTTGTGGCTCTGGATATTTAGCTCAGTGTGGACGTAGTTAGGAGGTTGACTGAAGCTTTCAGTTTTGTTTTGCTTATTTCTTGCTTGTTTTTGCAGCACTGGGGATCAAACCCAGGGTCTTGAAAGACATCAACTGAATGCTCCAAGTCTCAATGTTCCTCCAGGACTAATTCAGTACAAAAGTAGATTCTGTTTTAATTTAGAGGAAGTTTGTGCTACAGATTTTAGTTTAATATTAACATTGATGGACATGGCATACAAGCCTCCATTTGCTTAAAAACTGTGCCCTTTGCATAAAAATAGTCCATTTCTGTGCGATGATGATCTTAATTGTCAGATTTAATCACTCAAATTTACCTAACACTCATTTTTTAATTAATTTTATCATTTTTAAATTATGAGCATCAGAACTCAGCAAATGCTGAGAAATCCTGAAGAAGAGTCCTGAGAAATGTATGTTGTGATTCTATATGCACTTTGCCTATTTGGATCTTGGCATTGATCAGGCTCTTTTCTTTAATACCTGGTGATAACTTTTACTCTCCTTTCACAGCACTCCTGAGATCTATTATTTTTTCAACCCAAATGCATAAATTAGACATTATCACTAAGTTTAGGTTTATTTAGATTTCTTATCCGATTTTTATTTCCTCTCCTTCCCCCCTCTTTTCCCCTTGTCCACAGGTGGTGTTCTTGAAATGATTTCCCAGTGGCCCATGAAGTTATGTTATGAACATGGTTCAAATTGAAAGTGCCCCGCTTCCTTTCCAGTGTGATATTATCATCCCAGAAGGAAATCCTGCCTTTTGGTATTACTCTTTCCGAGAGGAGGAAGGGGCAAAGTCTCTGAGCTTTGCAAGTTTTTTACATATTTTTTGAGCCCATGCTGCCATTGAATCTGTGGGCCCTTAGTGAAAGATGCCTAGTTATCTTATATGCGCTCCAAACAGGAGAAAAATCCCAAAATGAAGAATCTAATAATAAATTTGCTCATAAAAGGGCTAAAGCCTTATGTATGAGTAAATGAAACAAAATCACCACTTAAAAAGATACAGTAAGAAAACTTGCATTTCTCAACATTGGCACCGGTGGAGGAAGGGAAAAAAATTCCCCTAATAATTTAAACCAAAACTCAGGAGATAGAAATATATGATACAGGTTTTTAGTCTGAGTTTGTGGAAGTAAGTATAAGTTGCTATTGGATTATAAGATAAATCTCAATTTGTGATGTTGAAATCTATAAATAAAAAAGCTTAATAGAATATACTAATTTAAATTGTTTAGAGTTTAGTGTTTGCCTATATTTTTCTTAACTTCTAAAAAGTTTGGATAAGCATCTATTCTTCATTGTTTTAGTCCAAACTAGATTTCCAGATGTCGTAAGGTCATTTATCACTGAATAACCCTCTCTGGATTCAACCTGATGCTCTCTTTCTCTCGGCCCTCATAAGGACGGAACATTCTAGAGTCTCGTGTCCATAAGGAGGGGTGCATACTGTAAGGACCCCTGGAGCAATGCACTATTGTCTTGCTCGGGGCAAGGCACATCAAGATGCAATCACAGATGTAAGATGACACGGAAAATATATCCAGTCGCACAGCTGGCTTTACGGTGTTGGTTTTCAACACTCTCCATCAGATCCGCCATAGACTATCATCTTACTAAATTTCTCAAATTAAGTGAAATCAGACTGCTCATTCACATCGAATGAGAGACTCTCCAAGAATATTCTGATGCTTCATGTAACATATGTGCGGAGGAATTACTCTGCTACTGACCCAGGTGTCCTCCCATGGTGTCAGAAAAAGCCTAATGTTGTCATTATGATAAAGTAGAAGTATGAGATCATATTGCGTTAAAATAACTTAAAATTTCTTCACACTAAGAAAACCTGAAAACTTGTGTGTTCACCCTATAATAGCTATATGCAAATTTTTCTCTACTTTGATCTATATCAGAGTTTTCCTCTTTGGACCAATTATTAGTATCAATTAAATCTGGAAAAATCTGCATGTTCTGTTACTCCTCTTCACAAGTCAAAATATACACTTGAATATTAAATGCTCTGAGAAGCCCGACTTTACGGATTGTGAGAAAGCCATTTTACCATGAAACTGTGTTTTTTACATGAAGCTTATTCTTATTTACATAGGTTAAGTTACTAATATAGATCCTGGTTGTGAATTTCCACACCATTAGCAGTGATTAGAGGTACAGGCATGAGTCAGATCTGGAGATACCTAACCTGATAATGGGCTGTTTCAGTGGGAAGCCACTGAAGTGTTTCAGGAAGGGAGGATCTAATCTGGTATACAGATTAGATTATGAAGAAACCAAATCCCCTTAATCAATGAAGAGTTCGTTCATCACTTATTCACTCAACAAATATTAATGAGTGTCCATTATATGTGAGGCATTGTGTTAGATGCTACAGAGAGACATTAAAATGATAAAGTAGATGATACAATGTAAGATGGTAAAAAGAAAACCAGCCCCAGGGCTAGAATTTGAAAATAATATTTTGGAGAAGTATTAAGGTAGGGAAGGTGAATTCAACAAACATACATTATACTACTACTTATGTGCTTGATAGATGCTCCTTCCTAGAGTTACAGAAGTGTATCTAATACATTCTGGGCTATTAGGAAGTGTATTGGTTTGCAGAGCAAGAGTTAAAGAAAGCAGAGCAGTAATTTTGGGGGGTTTTTTTTTGCCCTCAGACAATTCATAAACTTAAAGATCAAAGGCGATTATAATTTCTCTAGGTCTATCCACTTACAACAATTGATCTAATATTTAAGTTCCTGCTTTAGAATAATACTCTATGCGTTAGCTTTCAAAAAGAATGTAGTTTATTATCAGTGTATAGAAAGACATAAAAGCTGAAAATGTGAAGAATCTGTAGCTGTGAAGCTAGCTTGCCCCGAAACAGAGAAACCAAGGTTTCCTAAGATTGCCTTGTTCCTGACAAATTTCCTCCTTTGGGGTCCAGTCCACACAGTTCTTAACAATAAACTACCTCATTTAGGATGGGGTCATTGAGGAAAGAGTCTCTGTTTATGCATCAACAACTACAATAACAGCCAAAAATACTAACCCGATACACTGTAAGTAGTGGTGCATTACTTTGAAAGTAGAGTGCTTTACTTTGAAATAAAATGTGATTTTTAAGTGTTAGCATAAGATAGTATCTTCTACTGTATTCTTGTGCTTAAACTTAGTACTAGTACCTACCTCTTTCCAGAGCCTTTGAATTATAGCACAAAAATAACATTTTTACTAATTGTTGACCTATCCTTATAAGATTTATTCATAAGTATGTGGATTGTGTATTCTTTGATCAAACTGTCATATTTCATCAAGTTGGTGATACTATTTTATAGAAATCTAATCTAATCTTTTCTCTAGTAATGCTAATCAGAACAATTTTATTGGTATTTTAAAAATTTCTTTTAACTTCAATACTCATTGTTGGTGATGACATGTAAGTTTAGGATTTATTGTCAATTTTAGAAGCCTTTATCAAGGTCTTTCATAATATACTTTCATAGAATACTTTGTAGTATGGGTCAGGTTTGTGCCTTACAATGGAATTCAAATAAATTCCATTCTGTACTTACCATTAAAATATATGATGTATTTGTAGTTATATATAGAATATGTTTCTAACAGCAGTAAATTTCCATTTTGACTTGGTGTCAGTGAAAACCAAATCCTCAGCTTACAATTTTTATACATCTTACAAAAGGAAGAATTTTCCAGACTAGCTTCTGGTTCTATACATTCCAAACTTTCTTTCTACTCATTATCCACATAGTTTTGGTATTCAGTATACCAAAACTTACTGATAAATCCTGGTAGGATCTGTGGCCCTACCCTTTGTTATCATGACATTGTGTGAATCAATATAGTGGGTACTAGGAATATTTCTAGAAACCCAGGACAGCTAGGCATGACTGAACTCTACTCATAAGTAATTACAAACAACATGAATAGACCTCTCCAAATTCAAACTAAATCGACCCCAGTTGCTACCTTTCCTAAGCTGGTTCTCAAAAATGCTTGTGATCATTCCAGTAAAACTGCCTAGAGAGAAAGTAGAAGGGAGGGGAGATTGAAGTGGAGTGAGACAGCAGATTTAACTAATTGTGGTATTAATATTTTATTTCTCCAATAAATAAATAAGATTTTAATAAAAAATGTGCTCTACACAGTGCTACAGCCACTTCAGGGCCTTAGGAGAAGCTCACAAAGTTGGGGACTCAGAATCTTAAACTTCATTAGCTTTTCATCTCCGAGTTTCATCTTCCTCTTGTTTCTCACTGACTTCTTGCTGTCTACACCATACCTTTTCTCCTGTTCATGGCTTCTGGTTATCTACAGTCTGCTAACTTCTATGGAGTCTGGTTCTATCTTCCAAATTATTTTACTGCAGCCTTTCAGCTGACTCTGTCCTGGCTTACTCTTTTTGAAATGATTGCTCTTGCTGATAATTCCAGTACTTGGAAGGTTGAGACAGGAGGATCACAGGTTCAAGGCCAGCCTTGTTAACTTATCAAGAGCCTCAGCAATATCCTGTTTCAAAATAAAAAGGGTTGGGGTGTAGGCTTGGAGGTAGAACGTCCCTGGGTTCAATTTCCAATATAAAAGGAGGAAGAGGAGAATGAGATAGATACAGAGGAGGAGGAGGAGAAGGACAAAAAAGAGGAAGAGGAGAAGGAGCAGGAGGAAGAGGAGGAGGAAGTTGTGCTGGATTTAAGTATCAATGTCTGGATACTATCACCTATCACCAGAGTCATGGAGAGTTGGAGACAGTATTGCATGATCTGAACAGGCCTGCCCCAAGATGCTACTTGGTTTTAACATCTAGAAAATAGAAAATTAAGGAGTGAGCACACCTGGAGTAGTGGAATCTGCCACCCTTGGTAATGGTGGAGAGACTACATTTAAAGTAATAGCACCTCTCCAATACTATGTTCCTCATAGTCTTTTCATTGCAATAAATCCTTTTCATCAGAATATTAGTAACTGTCATGTTGATGTATTGCCATTAAATGGTTATAAATGTACCGTTGTGGGAGAATGTTCAGGGAGAGGAACCTGTTCCCCTGACCCCAGCTATACTTCTGGGGGGCTCTCTCTTAATGAAAGTTATGGGATGATCACTCGCCTTAGGGGGAATGGGGGCATGCAGGGTTCATGACTGGCCTTTCTAGTAAAAATAAATATTAAATGTGAATTTGTCATGTAGGATTTTTTGTCCTAAAACATTGTTTATATCTATCTAAAGCAAAGCAGTATGATTGTGAGCTATCTAGTGATGTATGCACATTTATCTTCTTCTCACTCATCTTATGGGCCATCTCCCAAATCCTCCCTCCACCCAGATCTTCCTTCTCTGAGTTTCCCATGAAATGATCCAAAAGACCTGTTAGTCTAAAGTCATACTTACTCCCAAACTGCTTTTGTTCTGTTATTAATTTTCACAGTGAATACCAGCACTCTTCTTCCATCCTTGCTTCCCAATACACAAAGCTTGACTCATACTTTCCTTTCTGGTTTAATCGGTCAGTAAAATTTATCAATTCTAAGTCGGAATGTCTCTCAGATCCATCTGTTTCTCTCTATCCCACAGCCACTGTCATTAGTATGACCCTTATCATTTCATGATGAATTAAGGCATCAGCCCTTCAACTGGCCCCTCTTCCACCCATCTTACCTCCCTAATTTCTCTTCTAAATCACATTCAATTACTACCAAATCATCTCTCTAAGTCACTAATCTCTTCTTGTCCTTCCTCTCCTTCCTCTGCTTAGAATTTGTTAATAACTCTCTAGAGTTCTCAGGAGGGAGTCCATATAGCATCCCTATGATACTCTCGGCCCTTTCTTACCATTTTTCTCTTCCCATTTTTAACTCCTTTCAGTCCATTAAACAAGGAATACTCTTTTTTGATTCCAGGCCTTTGTGACTTTTTGTTATCCTCACCTGAGACATTCTCTTATTCTTCATGATTCAGTTTAGGTGCCATCCTTCCAATCCTATTGAGCAGTCTGAAATAGGAAGGGCAGCATATACACATGCCTGCTTGTTTGAAGACTGCTGTTGGGCCATAACCGGTATCAGAAATATTGTGCTATTGCCAGAATTAATCAGCCACTTACTGGATGCTAGGTTACATGCTTGATATCATTCTCTCAATCCTAACAAAATCTTATCAACCTCTCTTTTGTGGGTGAGAAAGCCAAGGCTTTGTGATGTTGAGTTGTCCAAGAGGACACTAGTATGTTGCAGAACTGTTGCACCCCTAAATCCGGACTGATTTAATGTATCCCAAAGCTAATTCTGTTAAGCTCAGCAAAACTTCTGTCCATTTATAACATTTTCTTATAATAATTTTTTCCTCATTTTCCACCTTTAAACTTTGAGTTGTTCCTCAAGGGAAGAGATCTTGCCTAGTTTCTCTGTCTTGGTAGCCTCCAACACAGAGCCTAACACATGGATAACTGCCACTAAGTATGTCTTGATTGCCTGAGTGGTGAATAAACAAATGAATTAATCAATAACTCTGGCATTCTAGTGACATTGATTAATTGGAGATAGAGCTCTGTGGTGGGCACAGTTTGTCTCTCCTTACCATTCTGTCTCTTCTGTCTCAGATTTGTTTACTAGGTAGCTATCACAGTCTTGTCTTTGTGTTCCTTCTGGATTGTTTTTCTTTAAAGTTTAAGAATTTTTTTATGTTACTCAAAAATATCTTAATCTATACTCTTATTATGCTTTTCTACATGTATTAACTTTGAGGACCTCTTGGGGGGAGGAAGGTTGATGTTGGTAATATATGAGCTTTTCATGTAAAAATAAACTTTCAAGGAATGTCTCAAATGTAACTCTATGTGAAAAGATAATAGAAATAATGAGGTGATGGCCTCCTTTTCCATTATTTTATGGCTTACTATAAAATAATGCTATAATTTTAATAAAGTGAAGTTATATATTATACCTTTTCCTCTTTTAAATTCTGTTCTACTCTTCTACTTTTTACCTTTTCTAGATCCATATCACCTAACACATTTTGTATCTGAGATTAGTTTATGCTTTTTGAAAGTCTTTAACCTTTTATAATAACATTTTACCTTTTTACTTCCCTTCAATTTATTTTTAATTGGCATGATTAACTGTTTAACACTTTAAAGCCTTTTTTTCTCTTGTGCTACCATCCAAACAGCAAAGTATAATTATTAACAGATAATGGTCATGAGGGATTTTATAAATATCTGAGTATAAAGCCTCATTCTCCCATAGCTCAAATAATTACAGATTTAACATTCTCCTAGCTTTCTTGAACCCACAGGAACACAGTTCCAAATTGCCTCTGAGTTTTAATCACTGGCTTACATCAGCCTGGAGGCAGTGCCCTGTTGACCTTGGTCTCTTTCTGAATGGCCAAATGATGAATTTACACAGCCTTTCCTTTTGGGCCACAATTCTCTCAACCCACCTGAGCATCTTTCAACAAATAGTCTGAGTATCTTAATCAGTTTTTCTCCTCTCTCATCACCTCTCCTGTCAAGCCCCTGGCATTCTGCCCAGTGGAGGAAAAAACAGAATATTTCCACTAAAGCTCATCAGTGGGATTTCCATTAGATGTCTAGGTGCCGCCATTGAGAGCTGCAAAGGTTCCATTACAGGAGCTGAACAAACTAAGTGTTTTCAGCATTCCTGGCTTGCTGAGATGGAAAACCATTGCTCGCCCTTTTGTTCCATCTCCCCCTTTTCCAAATTGCCTCCCTTGCTCCACACATAACCCTTTCATCTTTTCTTTACATTTACCTAGTTTTTATTGGTGCACTGTAATTATACATCAGGGTTACAAGTCACAGTAATGCATTTACATATGCACACGATGTCACTTGGTCTGTTTCCCTCCCCAAAGCCCTGCATACCTCCTCCCACCCAGTACATGATGTTGAGAGTCATAATGATTCATTCATATATGCACATAACATTATTTGGTGTGTTTCCTTCCCCAAACTTTCCTTTTCCCTCTCCTCCTCCCTCCCCAATCCCTCCTCTACTACTCTACAGGTTTCCTTCCCCCTTTTCATGAGGTCTCTTTTCTATCCCATTTCTTCTCATCTTCTTTAATTCACCCTTCTTCCTCTGTCCCTTTGTCCAGCACCTTCTTGATTAGAATTTCCCTGAACTTCACTCTTGTTTCCAGAGCTAGACTTCCCAAAGCACTCCATGTGTTTGCTCCTTCCAGCCCCATGATGTAAGGGTTAAGACTCTCCCTGCATTGCTGCCCCTTTACCCCATGGTAGTATACAGTTCAGCTACCTGCAGAGTGACAAATGCCAATCATCTTTTTTCCTGAGGGAAAAGAGCCAACATGGCTTGATAGTCATGTCCTATTCACTGCTCTTCCTCCTGTTTCTCACCTCAGCACAGCTTCTGTTTTCTGCATTTACTTAGATATCAGGCACCAAGGTATCTTCACACTCAGAGTTTCCTGAGAAGGTGGGAATGGAGGATGGTAGGTATGACACAGGAGCAGCAGCAGCAGGCAGCAGGGGCACTTTCCCAACTCTCTGTGGACATCTACACTTTAAATCCAGAATTAAGTCAGGCACAGTGGTACAATCCTAGCTACTCAGGAGGCAAAGGCAGAAGGATTGCAAATTCAAGGCCAGCCTGAGCAATTTAGCAAGGCCTTGTTGCAAAACAAAAATAAAAGCTAGGTGTGGTTATGTGGGCCTATAATCCCAGTATTTGGAAGACTGAGACAGGAGGATTGCAGGTTTAAGGCCAGCCTCAGAAACTAAGTGAGACCCTTACCAACTTAGCAAGACCCTGTTTCAAATTTAAAAAATAAAGCCAAGGTGAAATGCTCCTGGGTTCAATCCCCAGTATGATAAATAAATAAATAGGGCTAGGGATGTAGATCAATGGTAGAGCACTCCTGGCTCTCCAGCAAAACAGGAAGGAAGGAAGGAAGGAAGGAAGGAAGGAAGGAAGGAAGGAAGGAAGGAAGGAAGGAAGGAAGGTAGGTTGGTCCAGCCATCCCAGAATCAACTTTACAGGTTTGGCCTTGGGCCACCTGAGTCCTAGTGGGACTGCAGATTTCAGTTAGGCCAAGCAACAGTTGGAGTTGGAAGAGAAAATCCTTTTCAGATGAGAGAAAAAGGCATGAAACTCTCATATTTCTGCAAATTTCCCTTTAGAGAAAAAAATAAGAAAATTTGGGAAAGTAGCAGAATGGAAAGAAAACTAGTGTACTACTACTGTGAAAAATCACTTCTATCAATGACCAGGTGTACACAATAATGTGCTATGTTTAGGTATAGGAAATGTTAATTTTTAAAAACAGAGATCAAAATACTATCCATGTTAATTAATGTAATCTGTGGGTATTATTCCTTGTCTGACAATTTCATGGCCCTGAATGGCTTGGTTTGGCTCTATTTCTTTCTGAAAAACAACTACTTTTGGAAAATGTTTCTGTTTTTGTTAAATGGTATAAGCAGATAAAATTACAGAGAAGTTTATTCAACTAATTTATCATAAGTGCCTTTAAACTTGGTTCCTTAGCTTTTGTTGGGATTATTAAGTCTTAAACAAATTGTATATCCATTATCAAATTGGCAGGACACGTAGGTTGTAAGTGATCCAATCATGTTTTAGATAGTTCCTATAAACACATCTGCCCTTCACCTCCTGCAGAGCAATTCTATTTTCTATTTCTGAATGTGTGATCAAGGAGAGAAATCATGTGACCTTTGATGAAGACATGCCCTACTCAAAGAACATTTTCATGAAAGTAAAAATAAAATGATATGACTCATGGTTAAAAGAACATATCCTTCTTCAGGGGAAAACTGCTCCTGTTCCTGTTAGTAGTCTTTAATTCAAATAAGAAAAAGCTGATAATATTTAGTATCTATTGCAATTGACTCTAACGCAGTGGCCAGAACCCTAGAGATAGAATGAAGATCTGAGTAAATGTCCTTGGTCTATCGCTTAATAAATGTGAACTCATGGGAAAGATTTGGTTTTCTTCATTTGTAAAATAGGAGTCATAATAATAGTATCTTCTCAGGGAGTGTATTAGTCAGCTTCACGTTAATATAATGGAGTGCCAAAGCAGTTAACTTATAAGGAGAAAATGCTTATTTAGCTCATGGTTCTGGAGGCTCCAGTTGAAGATCACATGACCCCATTGCTTTGCCCCCTGTTGAGGGTACCAGTTGGTAATGGTGTAAAGCATGAGGCAGAGGGAACCACTCAAACCATGACCCAGGAAACAGAAAGCTAGACTGGCTGGGGTCTCAAAGTCCACTTCAGGGATATGTTCTCAAAGAGAAGGATCTCTCACTAGGCCCCACTTCCTGAGGGTCCACCTCTCAATAGGGCCATCCAAGGACCAATACGTGGACTTTTGAGGGACGCTGCCCATGTTCACACTATAGCAGGGAGGTTATGAGAATTGAATTTTCTTTGTGTGTATGATACTAAGGATTAAACCCAAGGGCATTCTGCCCCTGAGCTATACCTCCAGCCCTATTTTATTTTTTGTTTAGAAACAGGTCTCACTAGGTTTCTGAGAGTCTTGTACATTACTAAGACTTTCCTCCAACCTGTAATCTTCCTGTCTCAGCCTCCCAGATACTGTGATTATAGGAATGTGCCACCATGCCCAGCTATGAGGATTGAATTTGAGAATGAATGAGAAAATAAGGTATATAATAAAAAAAAGACTTGTTTATTCATCCAACAGACATATTTATCAAGCTCTTACTAGGTATCAATCATTGTCCTGGATACTAGGACTATAAAAATGGAAATCAAAACCTTTATCTACAGCACTTTGCCATCAGGAGAGGTCATAGTTAAGATTAAAAAATGAGATAAATGTTTTAGTTGAAGTATATATGAAGTACAGGAAGAGTAAAGGAAAGCATTCAGCCCTGCCTGGTGTTGTCATGAAAGCTTCACAGAGAACATAGGTATTTGAGCTAAACTGAAGAATCATTAAAATTTTACCAAATGATAAGCAGTGGGAATTGAGCCAGAGAGAAGAAAGAGAATTTGTGAAAAATCAAAAGCATAAGGGAATGTGTGCATTTGTCATCTAGAACTCAGGATAAAGACTTAATTTAGAATTATAGACTTAGGAGTTCTCATCATATAGGGAGTAACTGGATCCCAGAGAATATAAAAATAAGACTAAGGATGGCTTCAGAGGGACAATAGTGGTGGAAAATGAGACACCCATGAAGAAGAGTGAGAAGTGGCAGCCAGAGAAGGAGATGGAAAACCATGGAAAAACAATGTTTTCAAAATTAATAAAGGAGAGAATTCAAAGAGAGAGAGAGTGTGTGTGTCAAAGTCAAATACAGCAGAGAGATCAGGCCAAAAAATGTTTCCACTGGATTTT
This sequence comes from Graphiurus murinus, assembly GCA_004027655.1. Taxonomy (NCBI): domain Eukaryota; kingdom Metazoa; phylum Chordata; class Mammalia; order Rodentia; family Gliridae; genus Graphiurus; species Graphiurus murinus. The sequence goes on along the minus strand of PVLC010004790.1, from coordinate 20,063 downwards.
AAAACCTAGAGGTCCTGATAACCTTAGTATCCATAACCTTAGTATCCATAACCTTAGTATGCATGAGGATCCATGAGGAGATTGAAGTGTTGCAGTGTTGTTGGGTGTGAATAGGAAGTCAGAATGTCCCCCTTTAGTGAGAATGGAGAGAAAAAATTGGGTCATTGTCAGAGAAGAATGAGAGGATCAATGGTACAGGGAAGTTTGACTCACTTCCTGCTACAAGAAAACAGAGGGAATACAGTACTGTTGTAGGGAACCTTTCAGTTTGAATAGAAAACACTGAAATACATTTTATATTTTTACATATAGCATATATGTAAAACTTTATATACATATAAAGCCTTTTATATATATAAACTTGGAGAATTTTGAGTCTTTACAAAGTACATCTTGGTAATTTTACAAGTTAAGAAATTGGTATGCTTATCACAGAATATGACTAAAAATAAATTCTGTGCACATGGGCCATTTTCTTTAAGTTAAAGATGATAGAGATATATACTTTCACTTGAGAAATATATTGATCCCCTCCATGTGCCAGTCACTGAACTGAACAAGGGAACTCTGGTCCTTGCCATTTTAAAACCTACAGTCCAGTAGATGCAGTAGACACCAAAGAAATCATAAAATCAATCATTGAAATTATGTTCAATTCTGCCTTTGTCTATATATGTAATCTCACATGTCCATCTTTCATTTCTAATGTCACGACTAACCCCACTGCCATTTGAAGTGCTTTCTCATTTTATTTCAGTGGGTGTTTAATGGGGCCTAGAATGTTGCCAGGCAATTGGCTAGGCACAAGAAGAAACAAGTTGTAAAACACAGGTTCTACCATGGGGCAGCTTAGAAGTAAATGTGCAAACTTGACCTCAACCTTTGAAAGTAAAATATATAGGCTCAGACATACGTTTAAATAAGATATAATTTTATAGCAGTTCTAATGGCTTACTATGATACACACAAAACATACATCTTTAATTTCTTTTTTATATTTTTGTCATTTTTAATATACTTTGTATGTGTGTGTATGTGTGGAGCTAGGGATTAAACCCACAGGCATTTTACCTTTGATCTACACCCCCAGTCCTATTTTTATTTTTTATTTGTAAACGGGATCTAGCTAGTTGTTAAGAGCCTCCCTAACTTGCTGAGGCTGGCTTTGAACCTGCAATCCTCCTCTCAGCCTCCCAAATACAGGGATGAAAGGTGTGTGCCACCATGCCCAGCTTTTAATATACTTTTGTTGGTGCATTGTAATTATACATCATAGTGAGGTTCAGTATGAGACAAACGTACATGCACATAGCACTTGACATGATTCCCTTTGTATCCTACCCCCACTCCTGTACATGTTAGTGAGATTGGTAGTGATATCTTCGCACATATTTTTTGTCATTACTTTTTGATGGCATATAATGTACCTTTTATAGAATGCTGTAATGTTTCTAATTCATACACACACATACACACACACATACATACATGCATACCAAACTTGGAGTAATTAGCTTATCTATCACCTTAAACTTTATCATTTTTTTATGGTGAGTACATTTCTTTTTAATCTCCAATTTTAGTGGTAATTAGATCCAAATTTTAGTTACCACTAAAAGCATCATTGAATTTAAGTTCAATTTTTCAGGCAAGAATACTTCATAGGTGGTCCCGTGTGCTTCTTAGTGCATCACATTATGGGGTATAAAAGATCTGATTGTCCCACACTTAGGGATGTTAAGGTAGATCAGGGAACCCAGGCGGGCCATCTTAATTCCTCCATTGTAAAATTTCCCCTTACCTAGTGGTTTTAGCATCCATCCATGATTATTGCCCACATGCCCTATTTCATTAGGGTTGGTAAAATGGTGATTTTTCAATTCTGTCATTAATTTTGTATGTGATAACTAAATCGTTTTTCATATAATTTTTCATCATCAACTTTGAAGGCACAATGAAATAAAACTCATTCAGGGAAGATAGGTTAAGTTCTTCATTCCTGTTACATTTATCTATTTTCAGACCATGAGTTTCGTTCTACCAACCACCAATGGCAGCTAAATGAGTTTTATTTTTGTATTTTCAGTGTCATATTATGAATTTTCATATCTTTGCTGTGTTTCAGTCCAATAGAGTTATCTTTATATTATTGAATTACAATTATCTCACATTAGATGAGTGGGAATCCATTCATAGTTTATCCTGTGTCTTTTGTTTGTTTATTTTACTTTTATATAATTCCATTCATCATTAACAGTCTCCATGCTTTCTGGTACAAGATGTCCAGGCTAATGGAACCTCTAGTTATATTTATTTGAAATAAATTGTTAATAATTTGTATATGAAGCTGGGCATGGTGGCGTATGCTTGTAATCCCAGTACTTGGGAGGCTGAGACCGGAGGATCTGAGTTTGTGGCCAGCCTCAGCTACTTACTGAAGTTCTCCAGACCTTAGTGAGACCCTGTTTCAAAATAAAAGAGTAAAAAATAGGGCTAGGGGTTTGGCTCAGAGGTAAAATGTCCCTGGGTTCAATCCCCAGTACCACAAAAAAAATTGTATATGATTTTTACATTTAGGATCAACAGTGAAATTGGAGACATATATGTATGTATGTATATATGTATGTATGTATGTATGTATGTATATATGTATATTCTTGCCATCAATATTTCAGTAGCTTCCCAGAAAATTAAGGAGTGGCTCCTTTTCCTCATACTCTTAAATAATTTGTGTAAAAATAAAATCATCTATCTCTTAACTGTTTATTAACCTATAAAACTTCTCAGGATAATCATTCATTTGGAAAATGTGTAAAATGTGTTTATTTACTGATTCCATGTCTATAATAATCATTTTAATACCAGCTCAGCTATGATTTAAACAGAAGAAATAATTTTAATATTTTCCATAGCATTTCTAGGTGTTTTCTATTGGGAAAGTTATCTCAGCACATCTGGTACAATATATTGACTCTTTTTTTTTTAAGTGAGTGAAAAATGGAAGAAAAAGTTTCAATTACCCCAGAGCCTAATTCTCCATTCTCTTTTATTGTTGAATTGCTATAGCTTCAAAGTTTTAGCTGTAAAGCCTCTTTCCTCACACAACTTCCCGTCCCATTTTTCTTGCTTTCCATCATGGTAGAATTATTCAAGACATGTTTATGGGATTTCCAACAGAGCTTTAAAATAAAAGGTTGGCCACAGTATGATATCCTGGCTAAATTTTCTGTTTCTTCGATACTGAGGAAGGGGGGTAGGGAGCATAATAGCATCTAAACTACTGAATCTTTTGGACCATTGGAGAATCTGAATTGTTGGAGCATCGCAGTGAGTGGCACAAAAGCTAAAGACATTGCCTGGTGATGCAGGGCAGTGAAATAGTGGGTAAGGTCGGCATTATTCAGTTGGTCTTTACAAAGGATGTTTTCCTTGCAGTTGACTATTCAAGTATGACTGTAATAAAGTCCCTAAAGCTCTTGTAAAATTCTGTCACCTGATCAATTTTAAATTCTAATTCTTCAAAGGAGGTTTATGCTTCGGTGTCACACGATTATATCTACAATGTCACATGAAATACGCTGGTTAATGCATTTATCTGCATGTGGAATATGCAGAATGCTCTCGCTAGTGATTCTAAAGAGTTAACTGTAATGGAAACATAACTTTTCAACAAAATGAGAGATTTCTTAATCATAGTCAAAGATTATTTATGTATTTTTTCCAATATAACAGCTTCTGTTAAACATTTTAAAAAAATAAGTAAGGGCTTTAACTTTTGGTCAAGATGAAATAACAGAGAACTATTTACTCTCATGCTTAAATCAATAAAAAATATACAAAATATATGAAAAAAATTGTTTTCAAGACACTGGATACCATGCAGTGAATGGCAGTGATCTCTCAATAATGGTAAACAATTAGGCAAGCCAGCCATATATGATTGTTCTAGTTTACTTCCTTGAAAGAGTTTCCAGAATATGTTGCAAAGGGGAGAAAACAGGGCAAATCCAGGCACTTCTCCAGCTTGAATGGATGAGCTCTGAATTGGGAAGACCAAGGCAGAGCTCACACAACATGGTGTTGACAAGGATGAACTTGCATAAACAGAGACCTGCAGAAGATCTCCGTTGAGTATCCTGCAGAGTGATGATCATTAAAAAAAAAAAAAAATGTCATTGCCAGGAAGAGAATTAAAGAGATAAGTATCCAGTACTAAAGCATGGGGAATAATGCGTGTTCTCAGGAACCAAAGTGGAAAACTTCACAACTTGCAGGGCTTCAGGTAGAGTGCTAGGAGAATCTTACCTCAATAATGGAGAATAATTAGCCCTTGTCTAAACATGACTCTGGTCCTTCCTAACAATCATAAAAGCAAGACCCAGAAAGGTAAAACTATTTCCAAGTAATTTAAATGCAACTCAGAACAAAGCTCCAGAATGTTTATAGGAATACAAAAATGTCCAGTGTCTAGTTAGTTAAATTTACAATGTCTGGCATTCAATAAAAAAGTGCAGCGATGCAAAGAAAGAGGAAAATACAGCCCATAAAAAAGAAGAAAATTGATCAATCAAAAGCATCTCAGAATTGTCACAGATGTTAGAGTTAGTACACCAAGACTTTAAAGCAGTTTTTATAATTGTATTTCATGTGCTCAAAAAGTGAAATAGAGATATAAAAGATATAAGAGAAGGAAACCAAATTTCCAAGATAAAATCTATAATACCTAAGATAATCCCTCAGAGGGGATTAGTAACAGATTGGCTATTGCAGGAGTAAATATTCTGCTAAAAGATATACAAATGGAAAGATCCAAAATGAAATATAGAAACACGGGATTAGAAAATTAAAAAGAAAATATTTGAATTAACTGTGACACACTTCAGATGGATTAATATGCATGTAATTTAAGTTCCTGAAGATGAGAGGATAGAGAGGAATACTACCTGTGAAATAATAGCTTAAAATTTTTCAAATTTGAGTAAAAATATATGAACCCCCAAATCAAATAATCTCGAAAACTCTTACGCACAGGAAGCATGAGGCAGGCTACTTCAAAGCAAATCCTCATCAAATTCTCAAAATTAGTGACACAAAGTCTTATATTCAACTAGTAAAAGCACCATGTTTTATATTCAGAATATTTTACACACACACACACACACACACACACACACACACACACACACATATATGTACATATACATATGTATAGATGTTAAATATAGACATTTTAAGACATATAAAAGCTGGTAGAATACATTACTGACAGATGCATAGTATAAGAAGTATTAAAAGTTCTTTAAGCAGATTAAAATTTATATCAGGTAGAAACATGAAACTGCACAAAGGAATGAAGAGTATAGAAAAGTTTAATACAAAATATTTTTATTACTTAAATGTCCTTAAAAGATAATTGACTAAACAAAAATAGTGCCATATGATAGTTATAACATAGGTAGTTATCTGTGAAAGTGAAGGTATTGTTACTTCAATATAAACTGTGATAAGTTAAAGGTATTGACTATAAATCCTAAAGCAATCCTAAGATAATTAAAGAATTATAGATTATAAACTGGAATTATGAAAAACAGTAAAAAAAAACAGAAAATAGGGATAGGGTAACTAAGAACAGATAGCATAACAAAATAATTAGCAAGATTATAGACTTAAAACTAACCACAATTATACCAAATATAAAAAGTCTGTGTAACCAATTAAAAGGCAAAGATTGCCAAATTGGATAAGAAACCATGACCCAACTGTGCGCTGTCTATAAGAATTACTAGATAGAAAACCACCAAGATATAGCAGACTTCAACACAGTCAACTAACTTAATCAACACTTATAGAATATTCTATGCATTTATGGAACACTCTATCAGTAGACACATTCTATTCAATTACAATTGGAACGGTTACCCAGAGAGACCATATTTCATGCCATAATGCAAGTTTTAATAAATGTAAAAACTATCCAGGTCACACAAAATAGGTTTTCTAGTTAGAGTTGAATTAAATTAGAAATGAATAACAAAAGATCACTGCAAAATTCCCAAAATATTTGGAAATAAGCAGGCTAACTAAGCCATGGTTCAAAGAGAAAAATCAAGGGAAATTATAAAGTATTTTCAACGGAATGAAAATGAAAACAGAGCATATTAAAATTTGTGAGATGCCGCTGCAGCATTACTAGGGAGGGAGAATTTGTAGCACTAAGAAGAAAGGTCACAAAACAATGACTTTAAACTAGAAAATTAAGTCAAAACAATACCTAAAATAAGTAAGGAAAGTAAATAATAAAGATCAGAGCAGAAAATAATTTAAATTGAAAATAGAACACAATAGATAACCATTAATAAAAATGAAAGGTCATTCATTGGGGAGAAAAACAATAAAATGGATAAACATCTCACAAGATCAACAGAGAAAAAGAGAAAAGAATTAAACTGGCCTATCAGTATGATAGGAGGAATATTAAAGATTGTGCACACATTAAAAGGATAAGTGAATATTAAAAATCTCTTTAATTTCAGCAACATAGATGAAATTTACTAAGTCCTAGAAAACTACAATAAAAATTCACCCAAAATGAGATCGATAATTTGAATAGTAGTTCTCCAACAAAGCAATTTCCAGATCCAAGTGGTTTCACTGGAATTTCCCATCAATCATTTAAAGAAGAAATAATACCAATTCTACACAACCTCATCCACTAGTTAGAAAAAGAGAAAAAAATTCCCTTCTCATTTTTAAAGCCAGAATGAACCTTATGCAAAAACCAGACCAAGACTGTAAGGTAAAGTAATTTTAAAAAATACTAGAGAACACACAAATCTTTAACAAATATTATCAAATCAAATAGCAATATAGAAAAATAATATAGGATACAACAAAATGTAGTTTATCTAGAAATTGCTAGAATAGCAAGGTCACAGAATACAAGATGATTACACACAAAAAAAATAGTGCATTTCTCCATGCTAGCCATGTAAAATTTGAAATTAAAGTGCAAAACTGATACTAATTAAGAAATAGGGATAAAATGGAATAAAATTAAATAAGACTAAATCTAACAAAATGTATATAGGATCTATATAATATAATCTAAAAATACTGATAAATAAAATTAAAAAGGTCTAAATAAATGGAAAGGCATACCTAGTTCATGGACTAGAATACTTAATAAAGATGCTTATTATCTTCAAATTGCTCTGTGGATTTTATGCCATTCTAGTCACAATCCAAGGAGCATATTAAGTTGAAGCCAGGCGTGGTGGCGCACTCTTGTAACCCAGCATTTGGGAGGCTAAGACTAGAGGATCTGGGTTCGCGGCCAGCCTCCGCTGCTTAGTGGGGCCCTCTGCAACTTAGTGAGATCCTGTTTCAAAATAAAGAATAAAAAAAATAGGGCTGGGGCTGTACTTCGGAGGTAGAATGCCCCCAGGTTCCATCCCCAGTACCGCAATAAATAAATAAATAAATAAATAAATAAATAAATAAATAAATAAATAAATAAATAAATGTAAAGTCAAGTTGATTCTATACTGTATGTAGAGAGGTAAAAGAATTAGAATAGTTTGAAAAAGTATAAAATTGGAGTAATTGCATTACTCAGTCTTAAGACTTACTGTAAAGTGAGTATGGTGGTGCGTGCCTGTGATCCCAGTACTTGGGAGGCTGAAACAACAGGATTACAGGTTTGAGGAGGCTCACACAAAGATGGCAAATTAATTTTTGACAAAACTGCAAAGGAGTTAAAAAATCATATTTTCAACAAATCCAGTTAAAAATTTAGATATTTACATGCAAAACAACCTAGCAAAAAAAACCACAACAAAAACCTCACTCAACCTTATACTTCATATAAAAATAAACTAAAAATACATCATTTATGTAAGTGCAACATGTAGACCATGAAGTTTTTAAAAGAAAATGTAGGAGGAAATCTTTGTGACCCAGAATTTGGCAAAGAATTCTTAGATGTGACAACAAAAGTACAATTCATAAAACAAAAGATTAATAAATTGTACTTAATAAAATATAAAATTTTTCCTTTTGTAAAATTGACTATGATTACCATATAACTCAATAGTCTCACTGTTTCTTTATCCTATAGGAAAAAAAAACTTACATTTACACAAAAGCATGTACACGAATATTTATAGAAGTTCTTTTCATAATTGCCCCCAAACTCCCCATGATACCATCCAACTGAGGAATGTATAACAGACTGTGATAAGTCTGTACCATTGACTCCTGCTCAGCAATTAAGAGCACTACTGAGGCATGCGATGACTTGGCTAGATCTCAGGTACATTATTCTGAGTGAAAAGAACTGGTCTCAAAAATGTTACATACTATATAATCCCATTTGTTTTATTTTTTTTTATATAAATGTGACGGTGTAGAACAGATCATCAGTTACTAGGGGTTGGCATAGGGGCCAAAATTGACTAAAAATGCATAGCATGAGGGAGTTTTTGGAGGAATGAAGGAATTGTTCTGTATCCTTAATGTGGTGGTGGCCATACAAATCTATGCATGAATTAAAATTCGTTGAGCTGCAATGATAATTCAAAAAATATTTCTTAAAATAATTAAAAAATGAGTCTCACCACTCAGAAGTAACCACTATTAATATATTTCCCCTATATATGGTCTACACATTCTTAACACAATCAATGGGATGATAAAATACAGACTTTCTTGTAATTTATTTTAAAGCTAGTGATGTATTTTGAATGTCTTTGCTTATAAATACACATTTTTAGTAAAATATAGTTACAAAGGTACACATTTTAAAAATGTGTATTTCAACTGTACTTCAGTAAAGCTATTAGAAAAACAAATGACTCATAGCACGGGCATGCTTGCCATAAGTATATGCATAATGTTTGAATGATGAAATATCATCCTCCCAAGACAGATGGATCAGATGGATCAGATGCAGCAGGCAGAGAGGCGCTATAGATCTTTCCAGGGGCGGGGTGGTCGTAGAACTCAAGGCAAGGTGGCAGGTAGCTGTGTGGCATGTGCGCGTGTGCGCAGTGCACATGCGTGGGTGAAGGTGCAGCGAACAGGAAGGGGAGCAGAAGGGGAAGGAAAGTCCAGAAAGTGCACACTGGAACAGAGAATTGAGGAAGAACAGAAGGTGGGTTACCGTCAATCAATTGTATCAAGGATTCTCAGTTAAATTCTAAGCAATAGAATTCAAACTCATTGCTAGAAATCCATTTGTTTGGGGACAAAAACTTGCATCACAATCACACGGGGGTATTTCATGACTAATTATCTAACTGTGTAGCCATGCGTTCCTCCATTTGATGAAAGTTGGGTGCCTAACCTATGGCAGTTGCAGGATGGACTGGAGAAGTCTATTACAGTTGTCCCTACGTGAGATCCTAAGGACTTGAGCTAGGATGGTGTGTTGACTATAGCGGGTGCACTGGAGACCCAGCGTCAGCACTGGGAAACAGAAGCAGGTGTGGCTGGCAAGGAACCCACCAGACTGTGCGAGGTGGCCGCCTGCATGCCGGCCTGGCCTCCCCTCAGGTTTGGGAAGAAAGGCAGCAAGCCTGCAGCCCCAAGTTTCTCTACCTGTGGGTTTCCCCTTCCTCTCAGGCTGTCAGTACCTCTAGATGTTGGGCTTGCCTCCCTGGGGAAGTAGGGAGGCAACAGGGAGCTGGGCCACTGGAGTTAACAGTGGACTGGATGTGCAGGCTGAGAACCTGTTTTTGTTGTTGTTGTTGTTGTCTTATAAAATAAAATAAAAATAAATGTAAGATATTTCTTTCAGCAGAATTTGCTGCCTAATTTGAGCAAAGTAATTTAATATTAATTAGTTGAGTGCTGCTGAAAATGGTGATAGCATTATGATATAGAACTAAATAAAATAATGATAGCCATTTAAATGTTATACTGCCTTTACCTGTTAAACATGTAATGAAATTGGCAACTTATAACTGCATCCGGCTCATCTCCATTTCATTTCTCTCTGGTCTCCTATAAAATTTCCCTGGTGATTTTCTTTACTTAAAAGTGTAGTATGATCTGCCTGTTGAATAATGTCTTGCACATACACAAACAACCTTAAGCATGAAAATTGTATTTCAGATGTTGCAATTTCCCAAGTTTCAGTGAGGTCCTTAACATTTCTAGTCACATCCAAACAGGCGCACCCTCTGAGTTCTTCATACATTTCACTGAATCCCCTTTGTCTAGGACAGGAAATGTACACTGACTCCTCTCTGAGTAATGTTGAACTGTTTCTGTGGCATTCAGATACATCCTCCCTGTGGATTTTATGTGGTTTCTTTGTCATCCTTTGTATGTGTGTGTGTGTGGGGGGGGGGGGGTACTGGGGATTGAGCCTAGGGGTACTCTCCCTCTGAGCTACACCCCTACCCCATCATATTTTTTATTTTGAAACAGGATTTTGCTAAGTTGTTAGGGTCTTGCTGAGTTGCTGAGGCTGCCCTCAAATCTCTGATCCTCCTGTCTCAGTCTCCCAAGGACTGAGATTGCAAGTTTGTGCCTCTATGCTCAGCTTATCATGACTTTTTTAATAACATACGCCTTGATCTGGCCCTTGCCTTCCTGAGCCTTACTTGTCACTCACCCAGAGATGTCCTGTCTTCCAGCTACTCCAACTACTTCTTGCACCCCCGCACACACAGCATGCCCCTTTACTCTCAGTTCTATTTCCCATCTTGCCCACAACACTCAGAATACCTTTGCTGGTTCCCATGAAAAGGGCCTGCTTGAAGACCCATCTGAGGCATTCTCTGGAAAACTCACTTGTGTGTAAGATCCTCTTCTCTGTTCCCATAGTATCTGTCTGGTATTTATCAGGCCTTTATCACATTGTTTGGTAATTGGTTGCTTTTGTCCATTACCCACCCCTAAAGATCATTTCCTGATGGATGAAAGCTCTATCTTGCTTCTTTTTGCACCCTAACAACCATACCAGTGTCTTACACAGAACAGAAAATAATTAAACACTATTGAGTGATATTTAGTCAATGCTTTGCTAATGTTCTTTTTTCTTTTTTTAACCCGGGGCATTCTACTTTTAGCGATACCCTTGGCCTTTTGAAACAGGATCTTACTCAGTTGCTGAGGGTCTCACTAAATTGCTGAGGCTAGCCTCAGACCTGTGATCCTCTTTTCTCGGCCTCCCAAGTACTGAGATTACAGGCATGCATCATCACGCCCAGCTTACTAATTTTTTTCTCATGGTTGACAGTACTACTGAGTGATTAAATAGTGTATTCCTTAAGGGTTATGGAAGATCCCACTTGCCTTTCAGACTTTGGTGTGTCCTGTGGGAAAGACTTTTGTATAGGATATGAACACTCCCTCGTGTTGTGGGGGCCAGTTTCTTTCATTTCTTTCCCCTTCCTGGAAATCTCTTTAATTAAATTTTCCAAGGCCTTTTGCTAGTGACCTAAAGGCCTCAAGGGATTACATGTGTAGGAACTAACCTGGCTGTTAGCCTAAAAATAGTTTATTGCTTCGAAGAGAGAAATTACTTTCTGGACAATTTAAACTGGATTTTCTTTCTGTATATGCTTTAGATAATAATGGAAAAATCATAAATTAACCAGAACTTAAGAAAGAAGGCTTTAAACTTGTTATAAGGCATAGGTCACCTGGATAGGAAATGATCATTTCAAGAGATGCCAACACAGAACTGCTTGCCCTGGAGTCTTTATTTCAATTGATTCCTCCATTAGAGCTGTGTTCTCCAGACCATTAATAATTAAACAAGTAAACATGTGTATTCCCTCAATCTCTCTTTCTTCGATACTTTTGTTTTGTTTTTCGGTCCTAGGAATTGCACCCAGGGGCATTCTACCTCCAGGATATACCCTCAGACCTATTTTATTTTTTGTTTTGAAACAGGGCCTCACTAAGTTGCTGAGATTGCCATCTTCCTGTCTCAGCCTCCTAAATACTAGGATTAGAGGAGTACTCTACCACACCTGGCTTCTTTGATACTTCTTGAGAGAGAAGTAGCTTACATGAATACATTATTCAATTAAGACACCTTTACTGAGAACCTGTTAGAAGTGAGGAAGTATACTGGGAATTTTGGGGGATACAGTTTCTTGAGGATAATATAGGCCCATCTGACAAGGTAAGAAGCAAATATCAAACAATGAAAACATGGCATTATGCCTTAGCAGAAGTACAGGGCCATGCCTGCAGAAGTCAGAGAAAGAGAAGGTCACATTTTCCTGATCTGCATTATAGAAGATTGGGCCTTGCAGCCAAATCTTGTAAAACATATAAGAAACCTTTATCTTATTTGCAGCTCAGGGGCAAAATAGAAAGGTTTCCATGACCTTTTAAAAATCAAAGATTTTAAGTGTATACATATCTTCCACCCTAAATGTCATATTTTCAGTTTTCCAGTGTGAAATTAAGATACATATATCCTTTAATGGCATTTATCCTTCATGCCTTTATCCCCCAGGCATCCATGGGTTGAGTTTTGGTATGTTAATAATGCTTCTGAGTAGAGAGCAAAAATGTAACTCAGCAGGAGAACATTTGAGTTACTTACTCAAAGATAGGCTAAATTTAACCTCAAAGAAGTTATTACTTCAGTGGTATCTCTGAATGTCTTCTAAAATAAGATCAATTTCCCTCTGTCTGGGATATTTTAGATATGGCCTGGCCTAATGGTGAGGGAATGACCAAGAAGCTGAACTATTAATGTTCCTTCCATTTCCAAATCTCTCTGATGACCTTCTCAGCCAATCAAAACCCAAGCAAGTGGGGCTGGAAAACAATTGCCCTGTTGAACTTGTGCTATGAAAAAGTCCATGCATTGCCCCATGACACACGCAGTGAGTGCTCTGGACTTAATACAGAGCTAAGCAGAGGGACCAGAGAAATGCATCAGGCACCCTCCCTGTGAAAGCACTCACAGCTTAGTGGGGTGACAGAGAGCACAGGTGACCACAATCAAGATATACCTTAATTATTTAATAGAAATACCTAAAATGATTTACCCCTCATGGTATAGAAAGAAGTGCTCTGCATTGTTTTTCTGGCGGTGATTTGCACTGAGCTGTTCACATCTACCCAGTCTCATTTATGGTCAAGGGGACCTTATTTTCAAGCAGAACCTTAAGTTTTGTATAAGGAGATATCTTAGAGCCACCCCTTTCTGGCCCACCATGCTCTTTCATACTGCCATGGTTCATGAAACCTCATCATTAAAAGATTATGCCTTGGAATCTTAAAGTTTTTTGGTCTTCAGCTGAACTCTTATTCAAATGTCCCCCTCAGGAGTATTAGGATGACAGACTAGATATTAGTAATTTGGCTATTAGTTGACAACTGGCTGAAAACAAGGCTGAACTATTAAAGGAGGTATTAGAACATTCAAAAATACTACTAAAGGTGCAAAGAGGAAGAATGGGCTGACATTTAGAACTGATATTCTCTGCTTTGCAATTTTGCTATAGCATGTGCAAGCGCTCTCTCTCTTTCTCAAAATGCAAAATAGTTGGATTTATGGCACTTCTCATAGTAGGTAGAGCAGCCTGGACATGAAGGGTAAAAATGCACACATGTAATCTTATCACCACCATTCCTTAATCAAATTTGCTACCCTAAAGTTCTCTTTTGCTCGAACTCCTCCCAAATATATACCCTTTGCCAAACACCAGAAATTCATTAATCCCCAAATGCTGCTAAAATACCCAAGAGAATTTCAAATGCCTGAGACGCTGGTTTAGTATAATTATTAGTTTCTGAGCAACAGTTCTGTGTGTGTTAAAAAAGAAAATGTTAATCTGGGCACTGTAGCATATGCTTGTAATCCCAGTATTTGGTAGGCTAAGACAGGAAGATCGAAGATTCTAGGCTAGCCTCAGCAACTTAGTGAGATCCATAACAACTGAGAAAGACTCTTTCAAATTTTTAAAAAAATTATAAAGACTGGGGGTATAGCTTGAAGGTAGAATGCTCCTGAGTTTGATCCCAATACAAAAAAAAAAAAAAAAGCTAAAATAAAATAAAGGAAACTTCAAAGGTTCTAAGAAAAAAAAATGGTAGAGAGGGGAGAGATATTATTGCTGGAAGATGAGATCATCAAAGAAAAGTTTCCCAGAATAATTCTTACCCCTCTGAATTAGCTCAAGCCTCAGTGTTAAGCATGCGGTACATGTATTCCACCCCCTAATATGCTTTGTTTATTCCATCAGAGATGTGGCTACAGACATCCTAGTCAGAATACCTTAGTGAAAGGGCGTTGGCCTTTAAAGTTCTTAGAATCATAAAGATATTGGATGAAGCAGCCCAATTCATGTCACTACTTGGTTAAAAACGAAAGCCCAGCGATAGGAGGGAGAATCCATGCTAAGGTGCCAGATGACTGGCCAACTATGGGACACCCAGCCCATCTCCATGACCCCAGATGTACAGGGCTGGGGCAGAAGAAAGCTATTTAGACAGAAACTCTTCATTTTGAATTCAAGTTATTTTCCCTCCCTAAAGGAATACCTGCATGTTCAACTCCCCTTAAGTTAAATTGGCAAATAATTACCCCAAGTATAAGAAAATATGATGATGAGATATCAAAGGAGTATAAGAAACTCAACATTTCTTCTGTATTTTGGGAATCAGCCTTTTGACTTCCTGTGGCCAATATAATTATAAAATTATGTACTAATAGTAGCTATTACTAATTGATTACTATGGTTAGAAGGTTTTCAAAGTATTTTAAACATACTTTCTCCTTGTAAAATCTCAAATGATGAGTTTAGGTAACCCAGTAAGGGTCACAGAACTAGTTACTGTAGGTACATAGCCCTGAGATCCTGCACTTAGTCACACAACCAGGATGTCACCTGTGAGAAAACTAAGGCTCAAAGTTTGTCGATTGCCCAAGATCCCTCAGCTAGCTGGATTAAAGCCCAAGCCTGAATTCAGTGTCTGAACACTTTCTCAATCTCTGTGCTGGTAGTCTGAAATTAACATCCTCAGTTGCTAAGCAAATGACGAATGGGGAACAGCTTGCCACTTTATTTTCTCCAAGGAAGGTTATTCCTTGAAGAAGTAGATCAACCTTATAAAATGTTTTATTACTAGGCTTGGGATAAATAGAGATATACTTAGATTAATTTCCTATGGATGTTTCCATTTATCATTCCAAGGATGAGCCCTATATTTTTGGTAGAAAACAATTTGATGGGTTGAAAAAACAGATAATCAGCTATTTCGTGTATGTTAGTCAAATGTTAGGAGGATGGCTTTTATATTAAAACAAATGATGTCACCATAAACAGATACTAGTAAACTATCAAGGGTAGATAAAGCAGTATAAAGCCATATATGATTTCTTAAAATCTCAACAATTTTGTCCCTATTGTCTAATAAATCTGCTTCTTTTACTGCAATTTGACTCGTACTAGAGCAGCCGACGGGCTGTGTCTGCATTCATCTCTTGATCTCTTAAAATCTCAAGAGATGTTCATGCTCAGGCAGGCGCCCAGACCTTCCTTGAAGCTTCAAAGCCCTCCAGGTTACATTTTCCTAAACCTTTCAATTAGCTAAAAAGTTTTACCTAAGCTGTGGCTACGTGTTGGCTGTCTATACTAAAGCAGGCATAGGCTGCTATGGCATTCAGAATGAATCTGAAGATGATGAAACCTGCCGGGCCCTCACTCCTTTCCCATGACTGTTCAAATGGATGTGGTTTGCACTTATTGCATGTTAAAGTGTGGATGCCTCTTCCTTTTCTGTGCCTAGTCCAGGTCTTTGATGTCTGATGTCTGCAAGGTTCTGCTCTGCTAGAGCTGTCAGGCAGTTTGCCACCTTCCTTCTCCATCGATCCTGTACCCCCCACACCCCCAGCTAGGTTCTTTTTTGAGGGTTGCCTTTGGTTTTAAACATCTTCCAGTCATCCACGCATGGTAAAGCAATTTAGCTTATTATATAATTTTTCCACAAAATTCGATAGGCTTTTGTAAAATCTGTTAGGTACCTGGCATTGTACTTGGCACTAAAGACAATATAGAAGATATATTACGTGGTTCCCAATGGTTGCAAGGATTCTCTTGTTTGGAAAAAAAAAAAAAGGGAAAGACATTATACATATACAAGTGGAACATAAACATATCATAACTGAAAACACACTTGAATAGCAATATGTAAATAGGAACAGATAAATTGTGGTATCTATAAAAATGAGGCAATGTAGATGATTTTTGACCATTTTGACTGTATATTTCTTTAATGTGCATAAATAAAAAGCCTCAGCTCTTTTGAATGCCTTCTTTCTTACTCATACTGATCTTTAGCGTGTAATCCATAAAAGGCCATTGCTCCCTTCATAAATCTTATTTAATTCAAAGCATAACCTTCTGAGTTCAAAAACCAAGCAGATTAGCTATTGCTGCTCCTCACTAAAATTGTCGGTGTATAAACATCTCCCAGGAGTCACCACTACAGTCAGCACTAAAATAAATCAAAAGTTTGCTCTAAGTTCCAATGATTTATCAATGAGTTTTTTAATGGTGTGTGTCTGAATTATAGCATTTTCACAGACCCCACCACCAATTGCTATTTTCATTAGTTCATAGCATTTTTAGAGTTTATGTATATACAGGAATATACATATGTACACATGTGTGTATTTGCATCTATAAATTTTGTACTTCATAATGACATATTCTTTGCCACTAGTTCAGCTATACTATTTTTGGAAACATTACTCTCTTTACTTGGAAATCATAACCTCTTAGTCAATCTAAATATGACTTCATAACTTTTATAGCTTTCACCCCATACTTTTGCTAAACCTTATTGTGATTGCAAACTAGTTCTGTGTGATTAAGGAAAAAAAGAGGAACTTCTCACAATATACCCTAAAAATGCTTTGTGTTTCTGTTTGTGATCCTGATGTGTCTGATGTGCCTGTGTGAGCAGAAAATCCAAGAGGTTAAATAAGGGAGCATTTTTAAACCAAAACTTTGACTCTCTTGCTTCCCCAGTTGCTAATTAAATTAAAGTTGAATCACCCAAAACAATGCTTTCAAGGTTCTCTGGACCCTGGAAAAAAGATTAACATTAATTTAAAATGCCGAACATCATTAATTTTATTCATTAGGCATAAGTAATTCACTTACTAATTCATCATTCCTCTTTAGGGGAAGGGGGCCTGAAAGTTTTGTTTCTGTTTTGTAAAGACAAGATTTTTTTTCATGAAAAGAAGTTTTATTTCATTTTAATTTTCTATTGATATGTTGGAAGTAAGTTTAAAAACAGGGATTCTTTAAATTTTATTTACATAGGAATCACCTAGGGATCTTACTGAAATACACATACTAAGTCAGAGGGTCTGGAGTGGGGCCTGAGATTCTGCATTTTTAATAAGCACCAGGTGATATGCTGTTGCTGCTGTGGAGACAACATTTTAAAAGCATGGTTTAAATGTATTATAAGCATGTATCACAAGCCTTCACCAACAGCATTATTTTTTCTGTGAGACACAATGGCTTCCTCTAGTATGTTTTTACCTAAGCAATCTTTCTTTTTGTAATGCTTAGATTAGATGTTGTCAATCTAGAGGTAAGTCCCAGTAAACCTTCTATGGGCTTGGAAATGATCTGGTTCTAACTGTCCTCCAGTTGCGTGCTTGTACAGATCTTGAAAATGTTCTAATCATGTGTAGGAAACTAAAGCACACCATAGACATATACTTAATACCTCTAGGTGGGTTTCTTCTGATGTATTCCTGGAATTTCATCACAAACTGACCACCTATACTCTTTCCTTGACCCCCAAGCATCCCAGAAATAAAAGGTCTGTGAACTCCTCTATATCAGAGATAGTGAGACAAGGCTAATACATTCTCTTTCAACTGCCCTAGTTCCCAGAAAATGTCTTGCAGTTGGCACACAACCTGCAAGCTTGGATACATTTATATAATTTATATAATAATATATATATATAATTTATATAATTTGATATATATATATCAAAGGGATTGGTAAGGTTTGGTGAATGAGACTGAGTGAGAGGGGCAGGAAGTGAATGCCTGTGACACCAGTAGTCAATACATAGGCACTTTTAATTGGGGCAGGAAATGGATTAGAATGGTTAGCCCCATAGAGATTTAGTCATGAATTATCTATCCAGACATCAAACAGCAGGCTGAGTGGGTCATGTGACATTTGCATATATTAGGTCCCCATTGAGATGGGGAAATAGCGTCAGATGGTTCCAATGCATGCACTGAGCACTGAATGCCAAACAGACTGCAGGAGCCAGATATGCAGAACAGTTTTAATAGGCTCATGTGCCAAATCTGTGCCATCAGCCCATAGTCACCTATTGGACAGTATTGAAAGAGTAGATTTCAGTCAAGACAGACCTGGGGGATCAGCTCAGGTTCAGAAATACCTCAGATGTGTTTTTATTTGTTGAGATGTTGAATTTAAAAGTCCAGAATGCAAACACAAAGGAGCGCTATTAGATGACTTTAAAGAGTCTGGCATTGTCAGAGGCAAATCCCATAAAATAACCCATTGCTGGGAGAAGTTAAAGTTATATCAGTGTGGCTCATTATTTACAAGTCTCTTTTGGACCAAGCTTGTACACATCCATTCAGAGACAATTATGAATATCCTCTGAGATGTTTAAAGACCCAGATTCTTGAGACTTGGAAGAAGTTGCGATGGGGATAAGAATTCATATATAGGATTATACTAGAAACTCTAAATCTTAAAGTTGAAAACAATGGTAAGAGGTCATTAGTCCAAATTGTCACTCAAAACCAGAATCCTCTGTGCCTCATGCCGTGGAAGATGGTTACCCAGCCTCTGTTTGAACATTTCTAGGGATGGGAAGCAAATCGCTTTTTGAGATAACCCATCCCCTGATGACAGCTCCAAATATTGAAACATCCTCCATGTTACAGAGCCCAAACATGCTTCTCTTAATTGCTACCCATTGATTCTGTGTCTGCTATCTTAAGCCATAAAGAATAAGTCTTCATCTTCTTCAACCTTGATGAAGACAATCTCTCAGCTGCCTCAAAGTCCTCTGCTTCATATCAGTAATCCAGTTCTTCTAGATTTCCTTCCCATGACCAGCTCTCACCCATCTGATTTTCAAGATCATTCTAAAATGTGATCCCCAGGACTGGATATGATATTAAAGTGTACCCTAATCAGTGTGGGCACAGAACAACTAATATCTACATAAGTTTTTTTTTATTCACATAACATAAAATTGTAATTTTTTAACTAGTAAATAACAATTCTGCCTTTTACTGAGTTTATAGAAAACTGAAAGCTATAGCATTTCTGCAGAACATTGTTCTTTTCCTTGTTGCATATTGGATGATAGATTTCTCCTTTTAATCTAAATCCATAATCTGACATATCACTTTAAAGAGGCCAGCTGATTGATTTTGATAGTTGATCTTTTTTTTTAGCTATTCATCTCAGCTGAGTGCTAACTGAAGATGACATAAAATATTTTATATGCCTTTCATGTCTTTAACCAAATTATTGATGAAAATTCTGATTAGACCGCTTATAGAGTCTTTCACATATTGCTCTATACTAGCATTGATTTACTAGTTTCTATCTAACAGAGAACCTAACACATATAAATGCTCAATAAGTTTATTGAAGTGAATGTACAAGGTTTCAACTGTGTATGCTTCAAGTAGAACTTCATGTGGCTTACATTATTTAATCTTGCTCATAGAAAATCACCAAAGATTATCAAATGCTTTGTTAAAATGAAGCAGTAGAAATGAAATTAGATTGAATCAATGGACCAGGATTCTAATGCTTGCTTACTGAGAAACTCAGATAACCTGTTTGAAAGTCTTTGTTTCCACTTTATTTTTAAACATCAATTATTAAGGTCTCTCTGCCACCTATGTTATTATTGTGAGGAGTAAGTGTGATTACATAAATGAAGGTAGGCAATAACTACACAAGCATTAGGACTCATTATTTTCATGTCTAGTATTGCTTAAAGAAATAAGATTAGGTTAACGTTGCTTGTCTTTAATGAAGCCACATATGATA